>CAUYRH010127503.1:0-31931 GCA_963574655.1 Perodicticus potto | reverse complement strand
TGTTGCCGTTATTGTTGTTTAGCTGGCCCAGGGTGGAGTCGAACCTATCACCCTTGGTGCCATAACCACTGTGCTACAGGCGCCGAGCCAGAATTCCTCTTTCTCTCAGCAGAGCTTTTGGAGATAAGTAGTTCTGAATTTCTTGCATGTTAAAAATGTTTCTATTACTCTTATACTTGAAGTTTGGTATACAAACTTCTACACATCTTCCTTTTCTGAGGGTTTTGGAAGCATTGCTCCATTATCTGTTAGCACTGCATCTTGCAGTGGAGAACAGTGAAGCTGGTCAAATTGTGTTCATTTTGCAGATGACTCAAGCTTTTCCCCTTAATAACCAAGAGAATCCTTTATCTTTGAGACCCAGTCAGTCTCTCAGGATATGTCATCATACTGATAATTCTCTGTCACTTGATTTTAAGATATTATCAAACTTTGGATTCTAAATCAAGAATCAAATCTTTATGAGGATTTTTAAAAGAAGTGTCCCTAAATTTATTTTTGCTTGTTTATATTTCTTTCCTTTCTACAGGAGTACTGTGTTGAGATTTGTTTATGTTTAAAAAATAACTGAGTAATCTTTTATATAATACCTTTTGAAAAAGAGAATAAAATGGTTTTTTTTTTGTTTGCAGTTTTTGGCTGGGGCCAGGTTTGAACCTGCCACCTCTGGCATATGGGGCCGGTGCCCTACTCCTTTGAGCCACAGGTGCCACCCAGAGAATAAAATGGTTTTAAAGATTTTTAAAAGTTTATTTTTACTTGGAGTGTAATACTTATTTTATCATTTCAAGAAATAAATTAATGCAAAAATTATTCTTTTATACTATTGTGGTTAAAGTTTGAAGTGTGATTTTTTTTTTTTTTGGCACTAATTTTCTGTAAATTCTGAAACTTTAGAAGGTTGATAGCCTTTTCCTTTTTACTTAAAAATTGTTGTTTTAAATTTTTTTAGGTAGTGTTTATACAGTGTATCAGCTGAGTCATGACATTGATGTTGGTCGTTTCCAAACACTAATGGAATGTTTTACCAGCACTTTTGAAGAAGTGAAAATTTTAGCATTTGATCTTCTGATGAAGTTACCAAAAACAGCTGTACAATTTCAGGTATTTGGATCTTTCCTCTGTAAATATACATGTAGTGTGGGCTTGGAAACTTTCTATTTTAATAATAGATAAAATAATCTGAGAATTATCCAGGATCTTTGTGTTTGCCTTCTCATGGTTTTGGACTGTTTCAGTTATCATTAATACCTCTCTACTATTTTGGGTTGGTGGGAAAGGAGAAAATAAAAGAAAACAAGGCTGAAATCAGTGACCTTTTTTTTTTTTTTTATTTGGTGTGATAAAAAGGAGTAGGAGGCTGTAGGTTTTGTTGTTTACAAGATTATTGGTAGATTTCAGTTAATTGTGGTCTCCCCAGTTCCCTTGGACATGTAAGCATCACTTACAGTAACTTGTGTTTTTTGCGATAATCTGTCTTTGTAGAATCGGAAGCGGAGTGTAAATGAGGTAGAGAACAAGTTTCTGGTTTTCCAACTACCAATAGCTAAACTGAGACTGAAACTCAGAGTACTTGAGGTTAACAACAGTCTCTACCCCATCACTAGCCCCCGCTTTCTTCTTGACACATTGCTCTTCCCAGCTTGGGGTTGGAACCAAAGATGGGCTTGGGAGTGAAGGCATAGCATGGGGGTGGGTCTAAGGGGAACTCTGACCCCAGGCTCTCAGTTTGGCCCTTGAGGCTTCTTCTGGGGTTGTTAAGTCACCATCAGAGTACTGGCTCAGGAGCTCAGCTTTGGCTTTCTGCTGGAGCTCTGTTAAAGGCCAAGGGTAACCGCTGCAGCCGAGCCATGGTCTGGGGTCTGGCTGTTAGGCTGTATTTAGGGCGTGGCACCTTGTAGCTGTCAGATTCTATAGGAGAATATACCAGAGAGCAGTGTCTGTTTCTACAGCTTCTGGATGGCTTTGTAGATCTCAAAGCACCTCTTCTGATGTGGGCCCACATTGGGAGTTGCTCTCTGACATCCACGTGCCTGTGGCCTTTCTGCTTGGTAAACAGAAGGTTCTTTGGTACCCAGGCTGTTAACTTTTGTACCATATAAAGTTTTTACATAGGAGACTTTCTCTTCCTTTATCTACCTTTCCCCAACTTATCATTCGTCCCATATAGCTATGGTGTTTCTTATTAATACTTTAAAGTAGTTTCATGGACTTACTGCAGTTAAAAAAATGGCTTAAATGCTTAATTTAAGGTGTGGAATAATCTTAGTAGAATGAGAATATTATTGAGCAACCAAACCCCAACTTCTAGGGTAGTGAACATGCGTCTGGTCAGCTGTTAAGTTGGCAGTAGGACTCGTGTACATCTTGTGTTGTCAGCTTAGTGTATTACCATGACTATTACAGTGAACTGTCTCCTTTAGGACAGGCGATGTGAGTGGATGTTTATATGAGCTATAGGTGTGGGAGCTCTGATGTAGAATTTCTGAGGCTGATCTTATTACTTTGTTTTCCACATATATACATGTGAATTTTTACCAGGATCAGCCTCCTAATAGATTTGTATTTTTCTCCAGTCACCTAGCTATATGGAAGGGGATAGGGAGGAGAAAAGGTAGGCATATGATGCCCAGGTAAAATGTTAGTCCTGAGAGACAAAAGAACTCTGATCTGTATAGAAAAGAAAGATGGTCTGTCTGTCGTCAACATAAAATTTCTATAGGACAAAGTACACTTTTGCTGAAAAAAAAGGCACTTTAAAGATATATCAATGTTGAATTTCCCATTTGAAATTATTTTCAAGGCCTTTATCTTTGTACTACTGATTAATAATCATTAATTAATACAATAAAAACTAACATATTCAAGGTGAAAGGAGGTTAATGTTCACATTGAGTTATAGTTATATGGCAGACTGTGTTTTAAAATATTTATTATTGGCTGGGGCAGTGGCTCACGAGAAGCCAGGGCAGGAGGCTTTCTTGAGGCCAGGAGTTTGAGAAAAGCCTGAGCAACATAGTGATACCTCATCTCTATGAAAAATATAAAAATAATCTGGGCATGGTGGTATGCATCTCGTAGTTCCAGCTACTTGAGAGGCTAAAGCAAGAGGATCACTTGAGACCTGGGGTGTGAGGTTGCAGTGAGCTATGATGATGCTACAGTGAGACCCTGTCTCAAAAAAAACCAAGCCAACCCCCCCAAAAATTCAAAACCCCCCAAATCCCCCCAAATATGTATTGTTTCTTTAAATTAATTATTCAGTGACTGAGTCTGTGCTTTATTCTAGGATTCAGAAAAACTGCAAGGCTTATTCCAGGCAGCACTGGAGCTTAGCACAAGCACCAAACCATATGACTGTGTAACAGCTTCCTACCTGCTGAACTTTTTAATCTGGCAGAATGCTCTGCCGTCATCCCTGTCTGCTCACGTAAATCAGCAAGTTGCATGTGATAATGGAGATAAGTCTGCTGTGGTGGAGAGGAACACATTAATTGGTTTGTATTGAGTAAATGACCTTTTGCTCTTATTTATCAAAACCATTATCTTACTCTCTCACTATTAATTTGGCTAGAATATCTAATGGTTAAACATTTACTTTGTGGTTTTTAAATTTAAGAATTTAACCGCATATAAGAGCACCCATGCATTCTTTTTATGAAAATGAATAATTTACTCAGCTATAAAACTTACTTCTAAGTAGAGGATTCATGTTAATTAAGTAGAAATACAAATGTACTTAATAAAGCTCTTTTAAAAAGAGAATGATCTCATTCTATACCAAAAGTATACTTTTGTTTTCTATAGAAATTTTACTATATTTATAGATAGATAAGTTTTCTTCATTCTTTCTATATAGAGCAGAGTTTCTTTGTCTGTTGGGCTGTTTGTTTTAATTGACTATCACACTCCTGCCTTTTATTCTTCCCATGAAGCCAGTTCTGAAACCTAGGATCTCAGATGGTTTAGATCTAGTTAGTTTCCTTTTCCTTTTTTTTTTTTTTTTTGAGACAGAGTTTCACTTTCTTGCCTTGGGTAGAGTGCCGTGGTGTCACAGCTCACAGCAACCTCAAACTCCTGGTGTCACAGCTCACAGCAACTTCAAACTCCTGGGCTCAAGCAATTCACTTGCCTCAGCCTCCTGAGTAGCTGGGATCTTAGGCGCCTGCCACATTGCCTGGCTATGTTTTAGAAATGGGGTCTCACTCATGCTCAGACTGGTCTTGAACTTGTGATTTCAAGCAATCCACCTGCCTTGGCCTCCAGAGTGCT
This sequence comes from Perodicticus potto, assembly GCA_963574655.1. NCBI lineage: Eukaryota > Metazoa > Chordata > Mammalia > Primates > Lorisidae > Perodicticus > Perodicticus potto. The sequence goes on along the minus strand of CAUYRH010127503.1, from coordinate 27,659 downwards.
AAGATTACAGACGTGAGCCACCGTGCCAGGCCTAGATCCAGTTCAATAGATAATTCTTGGGTACTCGGGTACTTAATTTTGTGCTAGTAAATCTTCATTTTGGAATTATACTGGAAACAAGGACAAATAAGAATTTTAATAGGATAAAAGAGAGGTCACATATACAAAGAGAGTTGAAAATGATTCCCTTCAAGATGGTAGAGAAGCCATGAACAAGAACCAGTAATGGGAGTATAGTAGAAGACTACGAGTAGTACTGGGGGGAAGGCATCCATAGACCTGGGGAAAGCCAGGTGACGGTGTGGAGGATGACACTTGCCTACTGAAATTACCTCAGGATAGGTTCAAAAGGAGAGGCTATTAAGATGATAGGAAGAGGGCTCGGCGCCTGTGGCTCAACGGGATAAGGCGCCAGCCACATACACCTGAGCTGGCAGGTTGGAATCCAGCCTGGGCCCGCCAAACAACAATGATGACTGCAACCAAAAAATGGCCAGGCGTTGTGGCGGGCGCCTGTAGTCCCAGCTACTTGGGAGGCGGAGGCAGGAGACTCGCTTGAGTTCAGGAGTTGGAGGTTGCTGTGAGCTGTGATGCTACGGCACTCTATCCAGGGTGACAAAAAAAAAAAAAAAAGATGATAGGAAGAGAAAGAATCATAATTGAGGTAAACTGGGGAGTGCATGTATCACAAAAGGCTTTCAATTCAAGACATTTTAGAACTTTATGAAATATCTCAAACATACAAAGAATACTTAAATATATAAGGTTTAAATAGTAGTAATATAAAACTTAACAAGTTTAGTTCACAAGATATGTGATAACACTTTTTTTTTTTTTTTGAGACAGAGTTTCACTGTGTTGCCCTTGGTAGAGTGCTCACACCAACCTCAAACTCTTGGGTTTAAGTAATTCTCTTACCTTAGCCTCCCAAGTAGCTGGGACTACAGGCGCTCACCACAATGCCCGGGTATTTTTTTGTTGTTGTTGTTGTTGTAGTTGTTGTTTAGCAGGGTTTGAACTTGTCAGCCCCAGTGTATGTGGCTGGTGCTGTAATCGCTGCACTACGGGTGCTGAGCCATAACACTCATCTTAAGTAGCACAAAATCACCCATATCTTTGATGGTCCTCTTTTATCCTACATATACTCTCTCTATATTTTATATTAATCTGTCATTTGTTACTCTTTATAGTTTTATCACTTGTGTATTTACCATTAACCAATATGCAGTAAGACCTCTGTAAGTTGATCATCCAAGGGACTTTCACAAAGTGGTCAACATAGGGAGGTGGTCAGCATAAGGAACTAGGGCTGATGTACTGATGTACACATGTAATGCATGTCCATTCTATGAAAATTAGGTTGACTAAGGAGACAGTCAGTGTGGGAGGTTCTTCTGTATTATGTAGTTTTACGTGATTTTGAATTTTATGTTAGTAGTACTTACTGTTTGTATTATACAAATTTACCACAATTTATTAATTTATTCACCTGTTGATGGACTAGTTTTCCCTAAATAAATAATGCTAATGTAAACACTCTCATATAGAGAACATCTAAAATCCAAAATGCTCCAAAATCTGAAACTTTTTGAGTGCCAACATTATACTCAAAGGAAATGCTCACTAGAGCATTTTGGATTTTATATTTTCATATTTGGGATATTCAACTGGTTAGAAAATACAATGCAAATAGTTTAGAATCTAAAAAATCTGAAATTGAGATATTTCTGGTCCCTTGCATTTTAGATAAAGGATACTCACCTCGTATGTATATATCTTCTAATGCATCTGTCTTAAGAGTTTATGGTAAAGAAAAAATTGGAATAACCTGATCATAAAATAGGTTTATCTTCAACTTCATGGGATGATGCCAAATCGGTTTTCAGGTTACACACCCACCAACAAATTATGAAAGTAGTGTTGCACCACAGATTTAAAAAATTTAAAGAATATAAAGTGGTATTTCATCATGATTTCATCTTGCATTTTTCTGATTATCAATGTATTTTTTCTCACACACGTTTACAAGTCTTTTACTTTTTCCTTTTTGTGAAATGCCTGTTGATATTCTTTTTCAGTGTTCAGTAGGGTGGTTTATCTTTTTCGTATTGATTTTTAGGAGTTCTTTGTATGTTTTGAATGTTTTCTTTTTTGAGACAGAGCCTCAAGCTGTCACCCAGGATAGGGTGCTGTGCCATCACAGCTCACAGCAACCTCCAATTCCTGGGCTCAAGCGAGTCTCCTGCCTCCGCTTCCCAAGTAGCTGGGAAGGTGCCCGCCACAACGCCCGACCATTTTTTGGTTGCAGCCGTCATTGTTTGGCGGGCCCAGGCTGGATTCGAACCCGCCAGCTCAGGTGTACGTGGCTGGCGCCTTAGCCCGTTGAGCCACAGGTGCCGAGCCAGTATGTTTTGAATGTTAATAAATTATTATTTATACATAAATCTAAAATTTAAAATATATTCCCCTAGTGAGGGGTAAGGAGAGACAACTATTTTACTGGGGTAACTGGATATCTTCATTCAAAAGAAAGAAATTGGATTGTCTATCTTATGCCATCTACAAAAGTTAGCTCAAAATAGATCAAAGACCCAAATGTAAGAGCTAACACTTTAAAACTTTTAAAAGAAAACATAGGATTAGTCTTCATGATCTTGGGTGAAGCAGTAATTCTTAGTTATGACTTCCTAAGCACAAGCAGCAACAAATATAAGGTATTAGATCATCAGACTTTATGAAAATTTAAAACTTTTGTACATCAAAGGATGTCATCAAGAAAGTGAAGTCAGCCTGCAAAATGGGATATTTGAATAGGGTATTTGCACATTCTGTATCTGGTAAGAGACTTGTATCTAGAATGTATAAAGAACTTTTACAACTCACTAATAAAAGGACATAACCAAATTAAAAAGTGGACAAAGAATGTGAATAGACATTTCTTCCGAGAAAACATACAGGTGAACAATAAGCATATGAAAGGACACCTGACATCATCAGCCTTTATGGAAATGCAAATAAAAATCACAAGGAGGAAGCACCCAGTAGGAGGCTGTAATAAAAAAAAGTAGTTAACAAGTGTTCACAAGGATGTGGAAAAGTGAACCTATGTTCATTGCTGGTGAGATTGTAAAATGGTATATGTGCTTTGGAAAATAGTCTGGCAGTTCCTCAAAAGGTGAAACAGACTTAACTGCCTGATCCTGTGGTTCTACTCGTAGGCATCGTGTTAGCTTGGGCTGCTATAGCAAATGCCATAGACCGAGTGGCTTAAACACAGATAAGCCACCAGTGTCTTAAACACAGAACACTTACTTCTCACAGTTCTGGACATGGGGAATTCTAAAATCAAGATGCTGGCAGATTCAGTCTAGTTAGCTAGATTCAGTCTAGCTCTGAGACAGCCACCTTCTTACAGTTGCTCTCATAGCAGAGAGCACATGCAAGCCTTGGTCTCTCTTCTTACAAAGGACACTAATCCCACCATGGGGTTCTTAACCTCATGACCTCATCTAAACTTATTTACCTCCTCAAGTTTCTGTCTTCAAATATCATCACATTGAGGGTTAGGGCTTCAACATACCAATATTGTGGGGATGGGGGCACAAACATGCAGTCCATAATAAGTATATATCCAAGAGAAATGAAAACGTGAGTCCTTACAAAAACTTGACCAAGAAAGTTCATTCAACATCGTTCATAACAGCCCCCAAATGGAAACACATGTGTGTATCAGTAGATGAATGGATAAATAAAATGCGATATATCCATGGGGTATATCCATTCAGCAAACTATTATTCATCCTTAAGGAGGAATGAAATGTTGACATATGCTGCAGTGTGGATGAACTTTGAAAATCTTATGCTAAGTGAAAGAAGCCAGTCCTCAGAGAACATTTATATGATAAGTCTAGAATTGGCAAACCAATAGAGAGTGAAATTAGACTAGTGGTTGCCTATGGGTGGGAAAGAGTACAGGTATGGCGAAGGGAGTGATTGCTAACAGGAAAGAGTTTTTGGTGGTGGTAGGGGGATGAAAATGTTCTAAAGTCGACTGGTAATGGTTGCACATATCTGTGTCTATAATAAAAACCATTGAATAAGGTGGCTCCTGTAGCTCAAGGAGTAGGGCGCCGGCCCCATATACTGGAGGTGGCAGGTTCAAACCTGGCCCTGGCCAAAAAAAAAAAAAAAAAAAACCATTGAATAAATTAAAAACCACATTAAATATATGAATTATGTGGTATATGAATTATATCACAATAAAACTGTTATTTAAAAAGACCATTTGATATCCATAGGCCTGGGGTTTGATATGTCATTTAGAGAAAGGAATGATTCAGAGTGAATGCTGTAATGGATCTAGGCAGTTAGGGAAAGATACCCAGTTAAGCCTCAACTAGAAATGGGTGACAGGCTGAACAACCTTGAAAGATCTCTTTTTGATGCAATCTCTAGTATAAATAAAGTTCATTTGAGTTGGGTGTTTTCATGGAATTGTTGTGCTTATGAAGAAACACAATGATGAATGTTTCTAAACTAGCATTATTTTGGTTTTCTGTTGACCTTTTCTAGTTATCAAATGCTTGATGGAAAATCTTGAGGAAGAAATATCTCAGGCTGAAAATTCTCTGCTTCAGGCAGCAGCGTCATTTCCAATGTATGGGCGAGTCCACTGTATAGCAGGAGCTTTGCAGAAGTTATCTCTAAAGTAAGTATGTCCACAGCTGTCTCTTGTCTCAGAAACATACTTATTTTTGAACTTTAACCTGTTACTTGATTGTGTCCTGAGAAAGGAATGTAGCCCATGACATTAGACTACTTCTATATCAACAATGGCCAAGCTGAAACTCAAATCCCAGGCCAGGCACAATGGCTCATACTTGTAAACTTTAGCACTTTGGGAGGCTGAGGTGGGAGGATGAGCTACATGGCAAGACCCTTCTCTCTCTCTCTTTTTTTTTGAGACAGCCTTTTTTTGTCACCCTCGGTAGAGTGCCGTGGTGTCACAGCTCACAGCAACCTCAAACTCTTGGGCTTAAGTGATTCTCCCGCCTCAGCTTCCCAAGTAGCTGGGACTACAGGTGCCTACCACAATGGCCGGCTATTTTTTGTTGGTGGTAGTCATTGTTTAGCTGGCCTGGGCTGGGTTTGAACCCAGCCTCAGTGTATGTGGCTGGTGCCATAACCACTGTACTACAGGCGCCGAGCCCCTTGTCTCTCTTAAAAAAAAAAAAATCAGCTGGATGTGGTGGTGTATGCTTTTACTCTCAGCTACTAGGGAGACTGAGGCAGGAAGATCACTTAAGATTGCCATCTTAAGTTGCCACTGCACTGTAGCCAAGGCAACAGAGCAGAGACCCTATCTGAAAACAACAGCAACATTAACAATATCTCATTTATAATAGCTGCATAAAACTAGGAATAAATTTAACCAAAGAAGTGAAAGATCTTTCTCGGGAGAACTGCAAATCACTGGTGAAAAATTGTAGATGACACAAACAAATAGAAAAACATCCCATGCTCATGGATCGGAAGAATCAATATTGTTAAAATGACCATACTGTCCAAAGCAATCTACGGATTTGGTGCAATTCCTATCAAAATACCAATATCATTTTTCACAGAATTAGAAAAACAATTTTAAAACTCATATAGAACCAGAAAAAAACCCAAATACCCAAAGCAATCCTAAGCAAAAAGAATAAAAATGGAGGCATCCTATTACCTGACTCCAAATTTTACTGTAAGGCTGTAGTAACTGAAATATCACAGATATAAAAGTAGGTACGTAAGTAGACCATTGGAGAATCCAGAAACAAAACCCCATACCTATAACCAACTATTCTTTGACAGAGCAGACAAAAACATACACTGGGAAAAGGATACACTGTTCTATAAATGGTGCTGGGGAAATACAGCCTCATGCAGAAGAATGAAAACTGGATCCCTACCTCTCAAGATGGATTAAAGACTTAGGTATAAGTGAAACCATAAAAATCCTAGAAGAACAAATAGCTCTTTTAGACATTGACCTAGGCAGAGAATTTATGACTAACACCTTCAAAGCAAATGCAATGAAAACAAAAGTAGAGAAATGGGACTTGATTAAACTAAAAAGCTTCGTCACAGCAAAAGAAATAAGAGTAAATAAACAACCTACAAAGTGAGAGAAAATAATTGTAAACTGTATCTGACAAAGGACTAGTTATATAGAATCTGTAAGGAACTCAGTAAGAAGAAAATCCAACCACATTAAAAAGTGGGCAAAATGGCATTTGCAAAAATGCCACAAACAGGCATTTTTAAAAGAAGATATATAAATGGCCAATAAACATGAGAAAATGCTCAACATCACTAATCATCAGAGAAATATAAATTAAATCACAATGAGACGCCATCTTACTCCAGTTAGAATGGCCATGTTAAAAAGTCTGAAAACAGGCTCGGCGCCTGTGTCTCAAGCAGCTAAGGCACCAGCCACATACACCTGAGCTGGCAGGTTCGAATCCAGCTCTGGCCCGCCAAACAATAATGACAGCTGCAACCAAAAAATAGCTGGGCATTGTGGTGGGTGCCTGTAGTCCCAGCTACTTGGGAGGCGGAGGCAGGAGAATCCCTTGAGCCCAGGAGTTGGAGGTTGCTGTGAGCTGTGATGCCATAGCACTCTACCCAGGGCAACAGCTTGAGGCTCTGTCTCAAAAAAAAAAAAAGTCTGAAAACAGTAGATGTTGGTGTTGATGTAGTAAAAAGGGAACACTTAAACATTGGTCGGAATGCAAATCACTGCAACTTTTGTGGAGATCAGTATGGTGATTTCTCAAAGGAGTAAAAGTAAATCTACCATTCGATCTGGCAGACCCACTATGGGGTATCTACCTAGAGGAAAAAAAATTATTACATCAAAAATATACCTGCACTTGTGTATTTATCACAGTACAAATCATAATCCCAAGGAGTTGGAATCAACCTATGTGCCCATTAGCTGACGAATGGCTAAAGAAAATGTGTTTTGTATGTATACTATAGAGTACTACTAAGCAATGAGAAAAATGGAAGTCTTTTTGCAGCAGTTTGGATGAAACTGGAAGCTATTTCCTAACGTTAGTAATCCAGGAACAGGAAAATTACGCATGTTCTCACTGATAAGTAGAAGCTAAATTATGGCTACACAAGGGCACAGAGCGGTGTGATGGATATTGGAGACTTGAAGGCGATGGGGTAGAAGGTTAGGTATGAAAAATTACCTATAAGGTACAATAAATTTCCCCAATTTCCTTGTTGTAGCAGTCTGCAGTTGGTGAGTGAGTGGAGACCTGTGGTGGAAAAGCTCCTTTTGATGTGCTATAGACTTTCTGCTGTGGTGTCGCCAGTCATTCAGAGCTCATCCCCTGAAGGCCTCATCCCAATGGACACAGATACAGGTTAGCAAACAAAGAAGCGTAGAGTGCTGAGGTTTGATTATTATATTTTTCTCTCCTTTTTCCCCCAGTCATTTTTTTTTTGGTAGGTATTAAAGTTGAATTGAGGAGAAATGAAGAAATTATTACTGATATTTATGGCATTTTTGCCTTTTTCATAATATATCTAACTATTAAATAATGCCCCCCCCAAACCTCCAAAGCAGGTACTTCCTCCCCCAAGGTAAATTGAGTTTTTTTTTTTTTTGAGACAGGACCTCAAGCTGTCACCCTGGATAGAGTGCTGTGGCATCACAGCTCACAGCAATGTCCAACTCCTGGGCTTAAGCGATTCTCTTGCCTCAGCCTCCCGAGTAGCTGGGACTACAGGTGCTCACCACAACGCCCGGCTATTTTTTGGTTGTAGTTGTCACTATTGTTTGACAGGCCCGGGCTGGGCTCCAACCTCTTGCCTCTGGTGTATGTGGCTGATGCCTTAGCCACTTGAGTTACAGGCACCAAGTCAAATTGAGTTTTATAATAATGTACAGCTTGACTATTCCAAAGCCAGTGTTTGTCTTAAACACTTCTGGTCTCAAGCATTTCAGATAATGAATACTCAACCTGTACTAACATGGAGTATTCCTTTGAACACACAGAAAATCATGAAATAAATTTAGAATTGGTGTTGAAATAAAGTTTGTAAGTGCATTTTGGAGCACAAACAAAAAGCTTATATTAAAAAGACACTGGGTGTATCATAAACATACACTTACAATACACTGAAATACCTCGAGCTGATAATAAGAGTAACGTGGAGTTGTGTGTTTTATAGAGAAAATGTTAGGTTCTGTTTTTTACTAAAAATGAATTAGAAGATTGGCAATGGTTCATGATACTAAGAACTATTTATTTGTTTAGACTGATGTTAGTCTAAATACCAAATTTTGATGCTTTAATTTTTCTACTTAAACAGTTAATGAGAGTAAGGAACGTGTAGTCTTCTAGCTAATGTTTGAATTATGCAATCACAAGTGTATTCTGGATGAGAAATCATTTTTTCTTTCTTTTTTTTTGTTTTTTTGGTTTTTTTTAGAGACAAAGTCTCACTTTGTCGCCCTTGGTAGAGTGCCATGGCTTGATGGCTCACAGCAACCTCCAGCTCCTGGGCTTAGGCGATTCTCTTGTCTCAGCCTCCTGAGTAACTGGGACTACAGGTGCCCGCCACAACGTGCGGCTATTTTTTGGTTGCAATTTGGCCAGGGCCGGGTTTGAACCCACCACCCTTGGTATATGGGGCTGGTGCCCTACCCACTGAGCCACAGGCACCACCCTCTTTTTTTTTTTTTTTTTTAAAGACCGACGTTTCACTCTGTCACCCTGACTGGAGTGAGTGGTGTCATCATTATAGCTCACTGCAACCTCCAACTCCTAGGCTCATGTGATTTTCCTGCCTTAGCCTCCTGAATAGCCTATAGATGCACGCCACCATGCCCAGCTAATTTTTTCTATTTTTAGTAGAGATGGGGGGATCTTGCTCTTGGTCAGGCTAGTCTTGACCTCCTGACTTCCAGTTATCCTCCGCCCTTAGCCTTTCAGAGTATTAGGGTTACAGATGTGAGCTACTGCACCTGACCCAAGAAATCTTTACTATTTCTGTCACCTATTGTGGGTAGATCTGCAGAGCATGCTAACATTCTGTTTGGTATAAAGGAGTTTTAAAGTATCAGTTGGTCTCAAAATTTGTCTTTGGCTCACAGACTTTTCCTTAAATCTGCATCTCTTTTTGCCTCTGGTTACCATCATTTCCTGCTTCTTTTTCATGTTCTCTGTCACATATTCTGAATTTTTTGAAAACATCTTCTCTTGAAAGCAATAAAATGAATAGATAGGATTCCTAAGATTTTATTCTTTGATCTTTTCTCTTTTTTTCTTGGTGTTTGCATAGTTTCTTTTTGGGTCAGCATTACTTTTTCAAAGCTGCTGAAAAGTGCTTTTGGCAAAATTTTAGGGAAGCAATCATTGTAGTAATTTGAATCTTTGTGTTTCTCATAGTACTTAAAATAGAACCATAAATAATAGGTGTATAGTAGATACCTGTTCTTTGATTTTTTTAATTGATTTCGGATTATTCCTTGTTAATTTTTAAAAATAGGACCCTGGCTAACTCCTTATTACCTAGACATCCTTCCACTTGTGTTACTAAACCCGTGCCATGGGCCAGCGTCTGTTATGGGCACTGGCAATTCAGTAGTGAAGAGTGTTGCATTCATGGCACTTTATCTTCTAATCCAATAAGTGCTTACAGAATAGAAGTGATATTTATTATAATACTAGGGCTGTAAATCATACTTAGAAAGCAGTAGAAGAGCTTAGTGTGATGGCATGCACCTGTTGTCTCAGCTACTGGGGAGGCCGAAGTGGAAGGATCATTTGAGCCCAGAGTTTGGGTCCAGCCTGGATGCCATTTCTAAAAAAAGCAAGCAAGCAGTGTATTACGTAGTGCATTCTGAAGCTAAATATGGATTTTAAAAATATTCCTGTGCTATAAAAGATTGTTATCTGTTACTGATGAGGGTTTTTTGGGTCTCTTTACCATTCTGTCTTTAAACCTTAATATCTCATAGGTAGAGCAAAACTCTTAACAACAAAATTTATTGAAATGTATTGCACTTTTTTGACGTGATTCAGACCATATTTGAGATTCTTAGCACTAAGGAAAGCAACATAAATGATATGGCTGCCTTTACCCTGTGGACAGTTTCAGTTTGGTTTTTTTTAGGGGGGATCATATCTTTCGTCTAAATTGCCATACATTAGAAGTATACTTAAGCATCATAAAGACCCTATGTAAGTGATTTTCTGCCCTGTGAGTCCCCTTTAATAGAGCTGATTATTTAGTATTGAAAATTACAGAATTTTGGAGATCAAGTAACCCCAAGGGAAATAAATAACGGCTGTGATGTGGAATTGGGATTTCATGTACTCTGATTTCTTTTCCTTAGAATCAGCAAGCCGTTTACAGATGATTCTGAATGAGATTCAGCCACGTGATACTAATGATTACTTCAGCCAAGCCAAAATATTGAAAGAATGTGATAGCTTTGATCTGGAAGCCTTGAATTTCAGTGTGTCAAAAATTGATATTTCTGCAGAAATCAAAGGTAACATTTATATAAAATTGATATTATAATCAGTGTTAAGTAACAAGAACAGAATGCCTGTCTTATCTAGTAAATTAGAGGTTATATATCTGGGCAGAACATTTTTAGAAAATAATGTTCTTTTTAAATTTGGTTTTGGGAAAAATTTGGTTTTAGAAATGAAGTTCTAAGTTTTTTTTTTTTTAATCAGAAAAACCTGGGTGCTGTGGCTCATGCTTGTAACCCTAGTGCTCTGGGAGGTCAAGGCAGGAGAGGCCTAGAGTTCATGGCTGCAGTAAGCTATGATCTTGCCCCTGCATCCAGCCAGTGTGGGATATAATGTGGTACAATAAATATCCTTTGAGTACTAAAACCTGCCTTGACAGCTCAGGTGGTAGAGGAGCAGTGATACACCATAAACCTGGTTTGGGGCAGCTATCAGTTCCTTCCAACATAGAATTCATTGTCTGCTGTGGGAGTTCTTGAAGTCAAGCAGCGCTTTAAAAGGAAACAAACCTTATTTCTTGGTAAAATGAGAGCTACTTTGTTGTACCAAGCTTCTAGGATTTGAGTTCTTGTAGTTAGTTTTATCATTAGTTATTGAATTTTCTGTAATGCTGTAAGAAGTCATCAGAAGCACTAATTTCTTAGTGATTTATTACATAGTCTACATTCTCCACTAGATGGGGATATTGTCTTGGGAAAAAAGTATGTGCTTTTGTTTTTTAGATTAAATAAAATAACGTGTATTGTAATAGTCTGGAAGTAAATATGAATTAAAAACAAATTAAATTATTCCTCTGTTTCCTCCCCAATTCTATGTCTCTCTTCAACGTACAGTGTACTTTTTATACCTATTATATGTATTTACACTTACCCTTTTAGTTTAGTGTTTTTTTTTTTTTTTTAATACAAAGGGGGTTATGCCATAAATATCATTTTGTTGACTTGCTTTTCAATTTAATAGTTTGTTTTGGATTTTTAAAAAAATATCTGTACTAAAATACTCCTAAAACTGGAATAACAGAGTAAGTAAGGGTAATTATATCTTAATGACCTTGAAATTTAAAGATAATTGGAATGAATATTTGCTTGCCTTTGATTTTAAAAGTTCATTGCTACTTCTTTGCTGATATAACTACCATCCTTACCAAAATAAATAAGTATATTTGTTACAGTTACCTATATAACACATGATGGATGACAGGCAGAGTTTGTCTCTAATTTTCGAAGACTAGACTTAAATTTTGAAACAAAATTGTGTTTTATTTTTAAATTTATTTAGAAAAAATAAATTAAAAAAATACTTAGCATGATTCCTCCTCATAACACATGCTTGACAAATGTTAGCTTTTTTCTCTTGACTAAATATAACATATGACAAATTGGCTTGTTCAAGCAGATTATTCTTGGAAAAATTATGACTAAGCTTGTTCTAAGAAACCTGGGATATGAGTACTCAAGAGTGTCTAATGTTATAACAGGTTTTTTTTTTTTTTGCTTTAAGGTAAAGAAGGAAAAACATGTGATGTAACTGCTCAGATGGTGCTGGTATGTTGTTGGAGAAGTATGAAGGAAGTTGCTTTACTTTTAGGCACACTATGCCAGCTCCTACCCATGCAGTCTGTGACCGAAGCTTCTGAAGGATTATTAACAGTGGAGCAGGTAATGTAGATGTTTAGTCCACCAGGTATAATTTTTATTTGAGGTATAAATCACAGGCTTTCATTTATAACCTGTTTAGTTTTTTTTTTTTTTTTTTGTTTGTTTGTTTTTGAGACAGAGTCTCAAGCTTTTGCCCTGGGTAGAATGCCATGACATCACAGCTCACAGCAACCCCAAACTCTTGGGCTCAAGTGATCCTCCTGCCTCAGCCTCCCAAGTAGCTGGGGCTACCAGGCGTCCATCACAATACCCGGCTATTTTTTGGTTGTAGTTGTCATTGTTTGGCAGGCCTGGGCTGGATTCGAACCTGTCAACTCAGGTATACGTGGCTGGCGCCTTAGCCCGTTGAGCCACAGGCGCCGAGCCTATAACCCAAGTTTAAAAAAAAGGTTTTAAATTTTTCTTGAATAAAATACTACAAATGCCAAGTGAAGAAAGTGTAAGGTAATTACACCTTGCAATATGTTTCAAAACTATGGCAGTTTTACAAATGTTTTTATTTTTCTAAGGTATAAAAATAACTGTGGATTTACCTTTTAACTGTGGTATTACATTAACTTTTAATTCTCCATTTAACATATATAAACTTAAATTTTAGCTGAACTTGTCTATTTAGTAAAACTTCCCAGATCTCTTACCTTTTACAAAGGAAAAAAAATAACATATTGGTTGATTATGGATCTCATGTTTCCCACTACATCGATAATAAAGTTGTAGTCACTTTGGTTTTTTTGGCTGGCTTTTATTTTAAGACCACAAAGTTAGTTCACCATCTGGGACTGTTCAAGTGACTTGAGTGCAGTGTTTACAAGAAATTAGCTTACCACAAGCATTTCAATTTGGAAATATTTTAGATTTATTAGATTTCTGTTTTTAATTGATTCCTTCTTCATTTCCATATGGTTTTAACAAATCCATTCCCCACCATTTTCCAGCAAAGATATATAACGTGAACTTTCATTTTTAACCTTTTTTCAATTAAAGATAACTTTTTCCCTAAGGTGTTGCAATATTCAAGAACAAAACAAATACTGTAGTATGCTAATGCTGATTATTTCTGTAGTAACCACATGACTAGTTCCATGGAAATGATGCTCATTTTTTTTCTCACACTCTGTGGCTCATGTGCTTGCATCTGGTTAACAGCTGGGCGTATGATGTTGCAAGTCTCTGAGATGAAGAAAGGCAGAGGCGAACAGTACACTTCAGGCTGCATCATGTTCCTTGTTCTCTTCCAAATCAAATAGGCGTTAGTGTCCTAGAGTTACTTGCAGTCATTGCTGGTCACTGCCCATAGTGCCAATGCCAACATCTTTGCTGAGGAATCCAGCTATGATTAATGATTACTTTACTGATATTCACCATCTTGCTACGAAGTAAACATGTGCTAAGGTCCTTTGACTTCTCAACCTCTCTTTCCAAGGACAAGCTAAAACATTTAGTTTTTTTGGTTTGTTGGATAATGTTTAAAAAACAAATTAAAGGGAGCATATTTTGCTTTTATTGTAACTGAGAAAGATCTAATACCTTCCTGTGAAAATCACTTTGTCTGATGCCTTTTTATACAGCACCAAAATCTTATGAATTTAATTTATGTGGGATGACCATGTTAAAATAGGGAATTAATATTAAATAAGAGATATTTATAAAACAAACAACAATGATAACAAAAAGACAGACTCTGTACACATATCAACCAAAGAATTCTTCCAGTAATTACTTGGAAAATAGAATTCTCTGGACATTTCCCTGGTTAAAAAAAAATTTTTAAAAAGAAAGAATCCTGACCATTTTCTCTATAAAACATTAGTTTCCTTTCTAATGAGGTCCGGTCATTTTTCCATGTTGCCATCCACCTGGTGACCTCACATGCATAGATGTGAGAAGAAACTAATGGCTGAGACATAAGGAGTGTATGCATTACGCTGTTCTAACATTGAAACCTTGCTCTCTAAAGAAATGCCACGGTTTAGTAGCATTTATTCAGTGAAAATCCAAAGTCATCAAGAAATGAATGTTATTGACTGGGTGTGGTGGCTCACGCCTGTAATCCTAGCGTTCTAGGAGGCGGAGGCGGGTGGATTGCATGAGCTCACAGATTCGAGACCAGCCTGAGTCAGAGTAAGACATCATCTCTAAAACTAGCAGGGCGTTGTGGCAGGTGCCTGTAGCCCCAGCTACTTGGGAGGCTGAGGCAAAGGAATCGCTTGAGCCCAAGAGTTTGAGGTTGCTGTTAGCTGTGACGCTGGGCACTCCACTGAGGGTGAGTCTGTCTCAAAAAAACCCCAATGAACCAACCAACCAACCAAACAAACAGAAAAGAATGAGTGTTACCTACGTTACTAGAGTATTCCTGCTTTTAAAACATAAAATTTTGTTCCATGAAATTCATTTAAACTAACAATACTTAAATGTAATTAAGTATGCTTAAAACTTTAAGAGTTAAAAATAAAAATGACCGGACTGTAATTTACATTTGAATCATTGGGCCACACCTGAGATATATTCTTCCTTCCAAGGGCATAGTTGCTCTGGCAAAGCTAAGTCTGCTGTGCCTAGTGGCAAAAGATATTTTTAAGTATCTTAGGTGAACGTGACTACCACAGGCTTGGACACACACAGGCAGTGAAGTGACTTGCAGACAGAATGCTGTCCTAGTAATGGGGGGAGCGTGGAACTTGGAATTCTTATTCCCCAAAATAATAACCGAGATCTACTTTTTCCTCAATGGATAAAGAAAGCTATTTCATACAGCTTAAAATAATTTGAAATTTGGTGGTTTGAACGTAGAAGATGGAATATGTTTTCTGTAGCCCAGATCTTTGAATAGTACTCTGATTTTGCAGCCCTTTATAGCGGTGGCCACTTAAATCCTGCATATTTGAGTATAGTTTATTACAGGTAGTGAGATTACAGTTTGGGGATTTTTATTGTTATATAAGAAGAACTGGTGCTCCTTTATAAATCTGAGTTTTCTGTGCTGTGTTCTCAAGTTGTTAGAGCTGGAAGGATCTCTATGATGTTATCCATCTGCCTTGGATAAGAGGAAGCTGAAGCCCTTGGCTAATACCTGGTATGCCCAAGATCACATAGGTGGCTTATGGCAGCTCTGGGACAGGAACCCAATTCTTCTCTTTCTGAGCCTGTGTTCTGACATGATACAGTGCTGCCTTTGTTTTGAAATGTTCATTTGATTTTTCTGTAAATTTAATTTTCCCTATTTTGAATACTCAAGCAAATTTTTGTAGCAACAGGGTAGTAAGACAACTTGCTACTAAACTTTTTAGCAAATGATTCATTTCCCTAGATTACTTCTTGTGAAGCAGTGTTCTCTTACCAGTTTCTCCAAGAGGAAAATGTGTTCATTCAGAGGCATGTCTGACTTTGCTCCTGCACTATAATCACATAATAAAAGGTTCTTTCACAATGTCCCTGTACAAGAGGCAGAGATAAAACCAGCTTTGAGGGATGTAAGTGGAGACCCTTCAAGAGTGAGCTGTGCATACGGCCTTATCTTACAACTTCCTGACGAGTTGGGCTGTGTTGAAGTTTCAAGCTTGATATTTTGCTGATTTGTGCTTTTGCTTTTTAATCTTTTTTTGGTCCTTTTTCCATGGGGTATTTGATACCCAGTGCCCACTGATTTTTTTAAAACAACTTCCTCTACCTGGACTACTGTGTCAACTTACATATCTTTCCCCAACATTCCTAAAAAAAATTTCTAGGCATATTTTTCATACCTGCTTTCTCCCTTCTAGTAATAATTGCCACAGAAATCACATGAATAAAAACAATTGCGAACTATTAGAAATTTGCTATTTCTTAAATCTGTTTCTGCAGATTCTGTTGTAACTTTCATGATGTTCAGGATTGACTGTGTTGACACATTCTCTCAGTGTCTTTTGTTACAATTTTAGATTTTCTGAACTATAGAAAATAGACTATAAATGGGATGCACATTTATTTATTTATTTTATTTTATTTTTTTGAGGCAGAGCCTCAAGCTGTTGCCCTGGGTAGAGTGCATTGGTGTCACAGCTCACAGCAACCTTCAACTACTGGGCTTAAGTGATTCTTTTGCCTCAGCCTCCCAAGTAGCTGAGTCTACAGGCACCTGCCACAACGCCCATCTGTTTTTTGGTTATAGTTGTCATTGTTGTTTGGCAGGCCTGGGCTGGATTCAAACCCGCCAACTCTGGTGTATGTGGCTGGCGCCTTAGTCGCTTGAGCTACAGGTGCCGAGCCGAGATGTACATTTATTAACATTGCTAAAGTTTCTTTTTTAGAAATTATGAATAAGCATTGAATTGTACTGGGTGCAAGTTACCATTTTTAACTTTTGAAATAAAGTTGAGCATATAACCACATCATTAATCACCTATTTATTGACTGCCTTACTATAAGGGTATTATGGGAGTATAAAGGAGTTTATAATATGTAGCTCTTTCTCTGTTTCTTTCTTTTTTTGTAGTTTTTGGCTGGGGCTGGATTTGAATCCGCCACCTCCGGTATATGGGGCCAGTGCCCTACTCCTTTGAGCCACAGGCGCTGCCCCATATATAGTTCTCTTGACGTCAGAGGGCTTAGAGATATAACAGGGGATACAAGACAAATTCATTTTAAAAAGCAGGACTAAATGCAGCAGTTAATAAGGCTCATGGTGAAGAATTTTGCTAGAAAGCAAAGAATAAACATTCTGGTAAGATGGTGTCTGAATACTAGAAAACTATTCCCTTTGTTGTTGCTATGTAGGATGATGATGTTTGAGCTTTGAAGAAATTCCAAGTGTGTTAGTAAGTAATCACTATGGTGGATAATAGTGATTGTATTTTTTTATTCAGTAAAATTATTTTACTGAAGTGTAAACTTTTTTTTCTTTCTTTTTTTTTTTTTTTTGCAGTTTTTGGCCGGGGTGGGGTTTGAACCTGCCACCTCCAGTATATGGGGCTGGCGCCCTACTCCTTTGAGACATAGGTACCTCCTTGAAGTGTAAACTTTTGTATAATATTCCATTTAACCATAATGGAAGAAGAAATGTCTGTATCTTAAAGTCAGAATTTAAATTAAGGCTAGAGCTTAAGTCTCACTACTTTATAGCAGCTGTCCCCAACCTTTTTGGCACTAGGGACTGCTTTCATGGCAGACAGTTTTTCCACAGACCAGGGAGGTAGGAGGGATGGTTTTAGGATGATTGAAGCACGTTACATTTATTGTGCAGTGTATTTATCATGAATTATTTCTAATTATTACATTATAATATGTAAGGAAATAATTATATAATCCACCATAATGAAGAATCAGTAGGAGCCCTGAGCTTATTTTTCTGCAATTAGTCCCATCTGGGGGGGATGGGAGACAGTGACACCCTAAGTGTGTTGCTTCTATAAAGCCTGCTACCAGATGCAGCTTAATTGTGACTTGCCACTCACTGATAGGGTTTTGATAGGAGTCTGCAAGCAATTGATTTATTATGTCTGGGCTCTGTGCAGTCAAGTCTCTCTGCTAATGATAACCTGTGTATGCAGCTGCCCCCCGGACTAGCATCACTCTCAGCTTCACCTCAGATCCTCAGTATTAGATTCTCATATTGAGTGTGCACTCTAGATCTCTTGCATGCCCAGGTTACAGTAGGGTGTAGGGTTTGTGCTCCTACGAGACTCTAATGCCACTGCTAGTCTGACAGGAGCAGAGCTCAGGTGGAGCGATGGGAAGCAGCTGTAAGTACAGATGAAACTTGGCTTGCTTGCCAGCCGTTCACCTCCTGCTATGTGGCCTGTTTCCTAACAGGCTATGTACTGCTACCAGTCTGCGGCCCCTGGGTTGGGGACCTCAGCTTTACAGTGCAAAATAAAAATGGACATTTACTGATTGCTACTCTGCCAGGTATTTAAACGCTTAAATGTATAATCTCATTTGTTTCTCACAATCATCTTGTGACGTACTTGTAGTTTTAGCCCCCGTTTATAGTTGAAGGAACTGTGCTGCTTAATTAGCTTGCTAATAACATGTTTTTAAAATTTACCTTATATAGACAAAAGGTGAATTAAAATTATTTATATCCATCTTTTCTAGGTTTCACACTCCGAATGAGCATGTAGCTTTCCTAAGTAGACTGTTGGTGAATCATAGCTACCTGGAGACATGGCATGTAGTTGTCCTCTTGTGTAGAAATTTGCACCCTGTAAATCCACAAAACTTGTTAATTTTCCTGTAAAGGTAGATTTTTGAAAAGTTAGAAATAGGGTATACTTTTTTTTTTTGAGACAAAGCCTCAATTTGTTGTCCTCAGTAAAGTGCTGTGGCATCACAGCTCACAGCAACCTCAAACTCTTGGGCTCAGGGGATTCTCTTGTGTTAGCCAAGTAGCTGGGACTACAGGCACCCACCACAACGCCTGGCTGTTTTTAGAGATGAGGTCTCGCTTTGGCTAAGGCTGATCTCTTAACTCATAAGCTCAGACAGTCTACCTGCCTTGGCCTCCCAGAGTGCTAGGATCATAGGTGTGAGCCACCACACCTGGCTGCAGGTATACTTGTTTTAAAAAGAGTGACTAAAATTTAATTTTAAGAACAGAAATCAGTGTCTTGATTTTGCATTTTTACCTTAATTTCTTTTAAAAATCTTGAGATGTATATTACTTATTATTTTGGAGGTATCACACTACCACACTTCAAAATATACTAGAAAGCTGAAGTAATCAAAACAGCATGGTACTGGCATAAAAACAGACACATAGACTAAGAGAATGGAATAGAGAACTCAAAAATTAATCCACATATCTATACCTAACTGATTTTTGACAAAAGCACCAAGAATATTCATTGGGGAAAAGACCATCTCTTCAGTAAATGGTGCTGGAAAAGCTAGGTGTTCATATGCTGAAAAGTGAAACTAAGCCTCCATCTCCTGTCCTATACAAAAATCAACTCAAAATACATAGATTGAAAACCTAAATGTAAGACCCAAAATCATAAAACTGCTAGAAGAAAACATTGGGGAAATGCTTCGAGATATGGGTTTTGAAAAAGATTTTATGAATAAGACATTAAAAGCATAGGCAACTAAAGCAAAAATAAACAGTGGGGTTATATCAAACCAAAAAATTTCTGTACTACAAGGAAAATGACAGAGTGAATAGGAGAAAATATCTGACAGGGGATTAATATCTAGAATATACAAGGGACTCATACCTTAACAGAAACCTAAATAATTCAATTTACAAAGTGCGCAGATGATCCTAAGAGATATTTCTCAAAAGAAATGTTCAACAAATACTGCATATGAAAAATACTCATCACCAGTCATTAAGGAAATGTAAATCACAACCACAAGGAGGTATTAATCTCACACCACTTTGGCTATTATCAAAAAGAGGAAAAGTAACAAATACTGATAAGGAAGTGGAGAGGAGGGAGCTCTTGTACTCTGTTGGTAGGTGTGTAAACCAATACAGCCACCATGGAGAATAGTATGGAGGTTTCTCAATAAACTACGAATAAAAATACCATATGATCCAGCAATCTCACTACCAGGCATTTATTCAAAGGAAAGGAAATCAGTATACTGAAGAGGCATCTGAATTCCCATGTTTATTGCACCACTGTTCACAATAGCCAAGATATGGAATCAACCTATGTATCCAACAACAGATGTGATATGTATACATCATGAAATACATACAAGTTGATCTTGTAGAAATAAAAAGTAGAGGTTACTAGAGGCTAAGAAAAGTAGGGGGAGGGGAAATAGGGAGAGCTTTGTTAAAGTTTACAAAATTACGGCTAGATGGGAGTAAGTTACAGTGTTTTGTATCATTGTAGGATGACTGTAGTTAATAATAATATATAGTTTCAAATAGCCTAGGAGGAGGATATTGAATGTTTCCAGCACAAAGAAATAATTGGGATAAAGGGTATGCTATTTAGGCATTATTATTATTATTCTGAGATAGCATCTCTGCTCTGTCTCCCTGGGTAGAGTTTAATGGCATCATCATAGCTCACTGTAACCTCAAACTGCAGGTCTCAAGTGATCCTCCTGGCTCAGTGTTCCCCAGCCCCCTGAGCAGCTGAGACTACAGGCTTGTGGCATGGAGCCTGGCTATTTTGTCTGTTTTTAATAGAGATGAGGTCTTGCTTTTGCTCAGGCTGGTCTCAAACTCCTGAACTTAAGGAGTCCTCCTGCTTTGGCCTCCCAGAGTGCTAGGATTACAGGCATGACCACCGTGCCCAGACTGCTCACTGTACGTTTTATGTAATGAAACATTACTATAAATACGTGTTTATACAATTATATGTCAATTATAACTTTTTAAAAATGCTTAACAAGAACTTTGTCCATAAAAGAACTTGCGTGTTTTTTGTTAAATTTGTTTTATGTGCATTTTATTTTTTTTGTTATTGTAAATGCATCTTTTTAAAAATACCTTTTTTGAACTTTTTGTTACCAGTACATAAAAATGCAACTGCTTTTTATATATTCATCTTACTAAACTCTATTATGGTATTTTGATTAATTTGTAGAGTATAGAGTTTACCTAGATAAAATCACCTGCAAACACTAAGTTGTTTTTTCCTTTTGTGTC
This sequence comes from Perodicticus potto, assembly GCA_963574655.1. Classification (NCBI taxonomy): domain Eukaryota; kingdom Metazoa; phylum Chordata; class Mammalia; order Primates; family Lorisidae; genus Perodicticus; species Perodicticus potto. The sequence continues at coordinate 6,870 of CAUYRH010127503.1, read as the reverse complement.
TTTACACTTCTCATTTCTTTTTCTTTTATTGTGTTGCCTAGGGACTCTAGAACAGAACTCAATAGAAGTTGTGGTAGCAGAAATCCTTGTCTTGTTCCTGCTTTAAAAAAGGACTTTTTAAAAAACAACTCACTGTTGTATACGATACTTGCTTGTTGGGTTTTGTAGATGTTTATGAAGTTAAGAAAGTTTTGGTCTAAATTTGCTAAGAGGTTCTTTTGTTTTGTAATAATACATAAAAATTGAACTTTATTGAAAACAAAGAAAAAATGACGTAAGAAATGCAATAAAAATTAATAGTTATTGCCAAAAAAGTTATTTTGTAAAGACATTATTCAAAAAGAAAGCCTTTTGTGAACTTTAATTAGGAACTCAGTGATACCAAAGACAAAGGCAGTCAAGTTAGTGTTTTTGTGGGACTTTTTCATTTTAAAAATTAAATTTAAAACTTCTGTTTCTGATTTTATTGCTGTTAAGTTTGTAAGTGGTTTGGGATAATCTGTTCCCTGTAGTTTATCACTGCTTCAGCATAGCCCTTCTCTGTCTGGCTGCTCATAGACCCTACTGCCTTGCTGCCTCTCCCACCCTTTGAAATTGGGTATTCATTCCTACCTTGCAACCTTACATCACTGTTGTCTAGTGTGAAACCTCTAGGTCTGTGATTTACAACCGGTGTGCCATGAGAAGATCTTAGGTGTGCTGTGAAAATTTTTAAACATTATTAATTAAATTATTTTCAAAAGTTCAAAGCACAATAAGTATATATATAGTTTTTACTCTTTTTTTTAGATCAGCATAATGTAAGTGTGCCACAGAAGTTTAACTATAGGTTGAAGTGTGCTGTGAGATTAAAAAAGTTTGGAAAACACTGCTCTAGTCTAGGCCATTCATCCAGGGCTCTTAACCCTTGGCTGTGTTTGCTCATCCATTCATATAAAAGACCTAGCCAAGTGTCTGGCAGGTAGCAGGACCTTTATAGATGTTTGTTTATTCATTCTAGTCTCCCAGCCTCTTCTCATGTTAATTATCTTCTTTTATTTTGAACAGATTCTAGTCCATCCGAGTATTTTACATACTGTTAGGGATCTGGGCATGAAGTCTTTTCTCTTCGTTCCAGTGCAGAATAATCTTTCATTTCTGCGGACGATTGTGCTTCTAGTGGGTACCACCTAATGTAATGGTTTTCTTTGCCAAACTGAACTGAAAGCGTACAGAGGACCAGCCCCTTGTTTTCATCTTCTCTCTCTACCCCAGCACTAAGTTGCTAAGCATTTTACAGGGTGCTAAAGAAATATTTGTGGTCTAATTAATGAGAATTTTATACTTTCAAAGGGAAAGAATCATAATAAGCCTAAGTATTACCTATGTGAGTTTTTTGGGAGATTAAGTGCCAGGTGAAATTTGTCCTAAGAATATTATTCTCTTTTCTGAGGCCAAGATTACCTAGGGCCTGCCCTTGAGAAGACTACCCACTAGGCGCACTTCTGAAGTGACTTTATTATATGCTTCCGTTTAGGGTCCTTGGAAAGAAGTTAGGATAAAGGAAGCAATGAAAATCTAATCTTTTCCTAAGGAGTAGATTGTGAACTGTTGTCCACAGAGAAGCACTTTGTGAATAATGTTTATGTTTTCCATAAGTATGTTTTAATATGTAGAGAAATTATAATATCTGTAATTTTTTTGGAAAAAATTAAGGAAGTTAGACTTCATTTCTATGCCTTTCTGTTTTTATTTTCTGTAGCTTGAAACATCTTAGAAATCTTTTATTTCTCTACTAGTAGAGATATTGGCCATTTCAAGTTAGCCAACTGGTGCTTCTTCTGGTCCTTATTTAGTAGGATTATTGAGCTTCAGATCTTTTTTGGGGGGTTGAATTCCAATTTAAACCTTGATAATTATGTTCTAGATATACTCTGAAATTAGCATAGATTGAAGGTAAAATAAGGCTTATCCTGACTCTGGCTTTTGACAACTAGTATATGTGACATTTGAAAGATATTAAAATGAGATGTATCATCAGATCAGGAGAACTTGAGCTGAAAAACATGACCTGTCACTCTTGGGGATATTTAAGAGTTAGAATTTTAAAGTTTTCATGGATGGAGCTGGAACATAGCAAAGTATCTCAAGAATGGAAGAAAAAGTATCCAGTGTACTCTGCCCTACTATGAAACCAATTTATAGCTTTCATATGAAGGCTATAACCCAATTATAGTCCAAGAAGAAGGGGAAAGAGGATATGGAGGGAGGGGGAGGAGGGAGGGCATCTTACAAGGGTACATGTGAAAATTACTAAGTATAGAATATAAATGTCTTAACACAGTAACTAAGAAAAAGCCGTGAAGGCTATTCTAACCAGTTTGATGAAAATATTTTAGATTGTATATAAAACCAGCACATTGTACCCCATGATTGCATTAATGTACACAGCTATGATTTAATAATAAAAAAAAAGAGTTAGAATTTTAAAAGAAAATCCGTTGTATACTACTTTTTTGGGTTTTTGTTGGTCTCATATCTGATTCTTATTTCTCTAAATATATCACTCATTCTGTCTTCATAATCAAAGTTATGGATTATATCTTTACTTTTGTATATTTAGAACCCTAGACAGAGCTCATATTGAACTATAGAGTTCAATAGAGTTTGAACTATAGAGTTCAAGAGTTTGAATTATAGATTATGGGTCTGTTCTGAGCTTTTCAGTTTATTAACTAATTTTAATACAGCAGTCTATGTGCTGAGTACTTTTATTATTCCTGATTTCTAAATGAGGAAACTGAGACACTTGCCTATGGTCACATGTTTAACTACTCTTCCTACAGTTTATCGTCTGTAATGTGTGTAGAACACTAATCTCCATGCTGAGGTAGAAGGTGTTTCTAGGTAAGCATATCTGAGATATTTGGGGACAGCTTGCCTATCATCATAATGTGATCTGCTGAGGTGACCTGGATCAAGAGAGAGCTGATTTCAGCTTTGCTCCTGAGTTTTATACAAAACCTGAATTTTCTAAATCCATTAACCACCAAATTTAACGGTGTCAAAGCCCCATGCGCCTGACCATTATTTATATTCAAAACATTAATCAACAACAAACTGTCAGTTTTCTTTAAAATAAATAGTCTGACTGGCTGTGGTAGCACGTGCCTGTAGACCCAGCTACTGTGAGGCTGAGGTGGGAAGATCACTTGGCCCAGGAGTTAGAGACGATAGTGCATGTGATTGTGCCTGTGAATTGCCACCGCACTCCAGCCTGGGAAACATAGTGAAGCCCCCATCTTTAAAAAATACGTAAAAAACTCCCTAATGGTCATGTTTGTTATTCGTCTCTCATGTGGAAAAAGAAAATATGTAGGAAAATGATTGGTGGCATTCTGGCAAATTCTATGGTTCTGACTCAAAGCGAAGCCTGTTAGTTTTTCAGGGGCCCTTTATGCTAAATCTTGCATTACCATTAACGTTTATGTATAGGAGTTATTTAATGGGTATAGAGTTTTAGTTTAGGCAGATGAAAAAGCTTTGTAAACACGTGATGGTGATGGTCCAACAATGTGAATGTACTTAATCCCACTCAACTGTACACTTAAAAATGTTTGGAACAATAAATTTTATGTTATGTATGTTTTATCACAATAAAAAAGAAAAAAAATTAGAATGAAGGGAAAAAAGGCAAGTATTTCACCTAGACCTATGTATGTGAATGTCGTTGATTTGTGTAGTTTGGGTTGGGGTTGAATGAGTGAGCTAACAAAGGACCTTTACACTGCGGTTTGTGAAGCCAGCAGAGGGAGAAGTTTTTCATGCAGCAGGTAAAAATGATTGACCTGGAGCCAGACTGCCTGGGTCATAGGGGAGCATATTCTGGCTCCATTGCTGTCCTGCTATGTGACCATGTATAAGTTTTTTAATCTTTCTGGGCCTCAATTTCCCCATTGTGAAATAGGGTTAATAATAGTAGTTATTTCATTGAATTATGTGAGGAGGATTAAATGAGATGTTATGAAAATGCTTCAAACACTACCTGTCACATGGTAAGTGTTAAATGTATGGACCTGGGTTCTCAATGATGTTACTGATATAAATATATTAATAAATGTAAACAAATTCAATGGTTGTTTTTGATTTTTTTTTTAAGGTAAAAGAAATAGGAGATTACTTTAAACAACACCTTTTACAGTCCAGGCACAGAGGAGCATTTGAACTGGCTTATACTGGTTTTGTGAAACTCACTGAAATACTAAACAGGTAACACAAATATCCTTCTGTATATGTTTTTAAAAGACTAAACGGACAAACCACATGCTTGGAGTAGAATTTAGTTGTATCTTTTGATGTTTAAAGGGGTAAGACTTGGTTGACTACAAAAATCTTGGAAGAAATTGTTTCTTAGGTTTCATTGTATGATTTACTGCAGCCAGATTATTGAGTAAAATGTCCAAATTGAGTTGCTCTCTTATTGAAAAGTGATTTGAAGCAAACGCAAAAAATTTTGCTAAAAATAACTTTGAAATTACTATTTCTTTTTACTGGACGAAGTACACATTTTGTCTGTTTGAAAATTACTTGGCATTTAGAATAAAATAAGCCCTGCAGTTTTTTTTTGATTTGTATGTATTACAGAGAAACCCTTAAGGATTTTCTTTTTCTTCATAATTTTATCTTATACAGAAATTTAACAGAACTATTATTAGATCAAGAAGTATGAGCTTTTTTTCCCCTCTTCTTGGGAAAATACTTAGATTTCATATATTTCATCAAACATTTATTTTTGACATTATAGTTACTGATATTTTCATTCATTCATGTAATAGATTTCCTTCAAAGAGCTTGTGAGGAAACCTTAAATTACTTAATGACTAAGTGTTCATGGCAAGTGTTCTCTAAATAAAAGGTAGTATTTTCCAGGAAAACATTTCCATTGCCTGGAAACTTTTTGAAATGAAGCAGAATTCTGCCAGCCTTGTAGCCTCAGCAAACATTTTATTTTGAGCTTTCAAGACATCTCCTTGAATATTTTTGAAACTTTTTTTTCACACTCCTGGTAAAAACACTTATAAAACATTTTGGCAGTTATGGGCTGCACAAAATGTCTTTAAATGATACTTTTAAAGAAAGTCCCTGACATTAAATTGCTGATCTTGAAAATACTTTATCTTTTCAACTCTTTGTTTCTAGAGTAGGCATGACTTGTCAATATCTTTTTCTCACAAAATAGCACATAATCATTTTCTTCATATTAGTTAACAGATATATGTTGAATATTAGATGTGGACTTAGTTCTTTGCTTGCTTTGGAAGAAATAAACCTTTTTTTTTTCTTTTATAAGACAAGGTTCCTGTTATTAAAGAGCTTTGGTTTATTTTGGGAAATAAGCAGGGATGAAATTCAAAATAATTAACAAAAGGTATGTCGTGAACACTGACTAGCTAAAATAGACACTATCTGTAAGCACTCAGCACCACTGTATGTTTGGATGTGTGTTGACTGAATGCCGCCCGCGAAGGTAAGACCAATGCACTGGAGCAAGATAAAACTGTCAAAATAATGGAGATTTTACCTCTTACATGTTTACATGGGTGGCTCTGGAACATATTCTTAGCAAAGTATCTCAAGAATGGAAGAAAGGGGCGGTGCCTGTGGCTCAAAGGAGTAGGGCACCAGCCCCACATGCTAGAGGTGGCAGGTTCAAATTCAGCCCCGGCCAAAAACTGCAAAAAAAAAAAAAAAAAGAATGGAAGAAAAAGTATCCGATGTACTCAGTCTTACTATGAAAGCTATAACCCAATTATAGCTTAAGAAGGGGAGGGAGAGGATGGATGGAGGGAGAGTAATTGGTGGGACCACACCTACAGTGCATCTTACAAGGGTACATGTTAAATTTACTAGGTGTAGAATATAAATGTCTTAACACAATAACAAAATGCCGTGAAGGCTATATTAACCAGTTTGATGAAAACATTTCAAATTGTATATAAAACCAGCACATTGTACCTCATGATTGCATTAATGTACACCGCTATGATTTAATTAAAAAGAAAAAACTGTCAAAATAGTAGGTGAAATTTCCAAATCTCATAGGAATAACAGAGAGTGAAAGCAAAAGGAAGCAACGGTAGGGCTACATGGAGGGGATGGAATTTGTACTAAATGACAAACAAGGTTTAAGTAGGTAAATGTTCGGAGCTCAAATCAGCATGGCTTGTTGTTAGGTGAAGAAATCAGCCAGCTTTCCTATAGTGGTGGTGGTGTTGGTGATTGGGTTAGTGGGAAATACCAGATGAGTGGATAGATGGAGGCCAAATTATGGAGTGCCTTGAAGGTAGATTTGCTGTATTCAGGATGAAGAGAGACAGCAACTGTTTTTGATTAGAATAGATCATAAGACGCATCATAGAATAGAGGAATAGCAGTAATCTATGACTCAAGCTCTTAATTCTGTGTGTATCTATCCTTCCCATCTATTCACAATAAGATTGTACCAAAATTAACCTCTTAGTCTTCGATTTCTTCACCTCTAGAACAATAATAGGAATATTTGCTGTATCGACAGATCTCTTGTTGTATGGGTCAAATAAAAGATATTTATGAAAATGCTTTTGCATTTATAATTTCCTATAAGTTTAAAAACATGATGAGATTGATGTTGGTTTGGGGGATGGTGGGATAAAAGTTTTGGTTAGAAGTTTTAGGTTAGGCTTGGCTCCTGTGGCTCAACGGGTTAAGGCGCCAGCCATGTACACCTGAGCTGGCGGGTTTGAATCCAGCCTGGGCCCGCCAAACAACAATGATGGCTGCAACCAAAAAATGGCCGGGCGTTGTGGCGGGCACCTGTAGTCCCAGCTACTTGGGAGGCAGAGGCAGGAGACT
>CAUYRH010127500.1:0-31409 GCA_963574655.1 Perodicticus potto | reverse complement strand
GGGTTCAAGCCCCACCCCGGCCAAACTGCAACAAAGAAATAGCCAGGCGTTGTGGCAGGCGCCTGTAGTCCCAGCTACTCGGGACTGAGGCAAGAGAATCACCTAAGCCCAGGAGTTGGAGGTTGCTGTGAGCTGTGACGCTACGGCACTCTACCGAGGGCCTAAGCCCAGGAGTTGGAGGTTGCTGTGAGCTGTGTGACGCCACGGCACTCTACCGAGGGCGATAAAGTGAAACTCTGTCTCTACAAAAAAAAAAAAAAAGGAAAAGACCACGTACCCACTAGAAAAAGTAGACAAATGAGAGTTTATAAAACGAAACATATATGGCTTTTGATGGTCAATCACATCTATAGAGAAGAAAGGTAAGTTAACACAACCCTGAGTATGATTTCTCACTGCTCAGACTGGCAAAAATTCAAATGCTTGAAACACAAAGGCATGTAACTCCAGTCACCACGAATAAAGAACTGCTAAAATTAACAAACTGGCACACACATACATGTCCAACTTTAAAAAAAAAATAAAAACAAAACATAAAAGAGAGCAGCAGCAGCTCCCCATATACTAAGGCAGAAAGACTCCCCAGGATACATTCTTAAACTAAAATAGCAAGTCCAGAACAGTGTATACAATGCTATCCTTTGCATAAAAAGAATAAAAAAGGCGGGAGGGCAGAAAAGTCTCTCTCTGCTCTTCAAGGACACATAAGAACAATGGTTACCTGGGGACATGCAGAGGTTGGGGAGGGCGTGCAAGAGGCTGGACAGATAAGGCAAATACCCCTGGTAAAGTGCCATGGCATCACAGATCACAGCAACCTCAAACTCTTGGGCTCAAATGAGCCCCTTGCCTCAGCCTCCCAAGTAGCTGGGATTATAGGCACTTGCTACCATACACAGCTATTTTTAGAGACAAGGCCTCCCTCTGGCTCAGGCTGGTCTCAAACTCGTGAGCTCAAGTGATTCACCTGCCTTGGCCTCCCAGAGTGCTAGGATTATAGGTGTGAGCCACCGTGCCTGGCTTTCTTCTATTAAATTGAATCCTGTACTACCTTCCTCAAAATCACTACAGACACTTGTTCTGGGCCAGGTGTGGTACCTCACACCTATAATCTAGCACTCTGAGAGGCTTAGGCAGAAGGATCACTTGAACTCAGGAGTTCAAGACCAGCCTGAACAAGAGTGAGACCCTGTCTCTACTAAAAATAGAGAAACTGGCCAGGCATTATAGCAGGTGCCTGCAGTCCCAGCTGCTTGGGAGGCTGAGGCAAGAGGATCGCTTGAGCCCAAGAGTTACAGGTTGTGGGAGCTGTGATACTACAGCACTCTACCCAGGGTGACAGATAGAGTCTCACTCTGTCTCAAGAAAAAAAAAAAAAGGATGCTTGTTCCAAATGTGGCTAGCTACCTGATCCTCTGCAGATCTCCAGGTAAAACAAAGCCCTTTCAGCCAGGCCCAGCAGTCTGTTATTATTACACAAGCTCTTCCCACGATTCCCCTGGGTCCTCAAGTTCAAGGACACAGAGTGGGGTCTTTTTTTTTTGGTAGAGACAGTCTAACTTTATTGCATTCAGTAGAGTGCCATGGTATCAGACAGCTTACAGTAACCTCCAGCTCGTTGGCTTAGGTGATTCTCTTGCCTCAGCCTATCGAGTAGCTGGGACTACAGGCACCCGCCAAAACACCCGACTATTTTTTTGTTGCAGTTTGGCCTGGGGCTGGGTTTGAACCTGCCACCCTCGGTACAAGGGGCTGGTGCCCTACCCACTGAGCCACATGCGCTACCCCAGAGTGGGGTCTTCAGACTAATGATCCCAGCTCTTCTCAGCTGCAGCTGAGAAGACCTCCACACAGAAGCCCTGCAGACTGAAAATGCCTATGGAGGGTCACAGAGGAAATCTGTCCATCTCTACCCCTTCTGCTCACACCAGGCCTGGTCACTCTCAAATGGTAGCCTTCTGGAGACCTGGACTCACCTCTCATCTGGAGAGTCTACATGGAAGGTCCTCTCAATGACTGTGGTCCACTGCAGGCAGCGTATGACAAAGGTGTTGGGCCGGGGCCTCTCGGTCTTCATGAGCTGGCATTCTGCAGGCAGAGGAAGAGGAGAGTATGGGAGTGAGGAGACAGCCCTGCCTAGTGCAGTTCACATTCCCCAAGCCACTTCCTGTGTGCCCAGCCCCAAGCTGTGTTGAGGCACTCTAGTGACTGAGACAACCCTGACTTGTCCTCACAGGGCTCAAGGTCCAGTATGTAGGGGAGGAAGGGCCAGACCACCAGGTAGTGATGACTCAGTAGTCAGGGCTGTGATGGGGGAGGCCCAGAGGTGTGTAAAAACTCAGAGGTGGCATCTAACCCAGCACATGGAGTCAGGAAGGACTTCTCAGAGGGAGCAGCATCTCTGAACTAAGCCATGAAAAAATGGAACTTGGACACAGGGTACATCTAGTAAAGAAGTCCAGAGGAAAGAGGGTGCCCAACATACTCTGGGGATGGACAATTCTGCTCCAAGCATAAGGAGCAAAGAAGTGAGAAACAAGCCTAGAGAGGTGGGCTGGGGCCAGCCAGGAAGGGCTTTGGAAGCCACCTTGAGTGTTCTGGACTTTGTCCTCACAGCAGCAGGGAGCCTTGGAAGACTTTTAAATAGAGAAGGGAAGCAAACAAATTGGCAACTATCCCTCTGGCTGCTATGCAGAGGGTGAGACGGGAAGCCAGGGGCACAGGGAGGCAGGATGCAAGGAGCGGGGGAGAATGATGCTACATCAAAGTGAGGCCACAGGGAGGGGAGGATAGGCAGGTAAACAGGCCAGAGCAGTGGGCAGGGCATCTGGGACAAGACCCATAGAAGGTTAGGGGAGAGGAGGTCAGTTTGAGACTAGGCAGGTGTGAAGGACCTGGAGGATACCCAGGGACAAACATCCAAGGAGCTGCTAGGGTCAGGCTGGCAACTCAGGTGAGAATTAGTGGCTGGTAACAGATGTGCTGGGGTCACAGAGGAGAATCACCAGGAAAAGACTTTCTGTAGAGCAGAGCAGAATTGAGCTGGAATCTAGAGCAGCAAGGGGAGAGGACGATGGTCTAGGCTATGGCACTGGAGATGGGGGTACCTCTGAAATGTTCTCAGCAGAATGAACAAGGACATAGGGGCTGACCAGGTCTGCAGGGAAGGAAGGCAGCAAAGGGGCAGGAGATGGGGGCATAGTGTGTTATACAAAGGCTTTGGGCTTGTGAACTTCTCATTAAGGTCCAGGTGGAGGGCATCACTTCAGGTACCAAGGAGGGAAGAGAACACATGAGGTTAGCCCTGCTACCCCCTGAAGCCATAACGCCTCTAGGACAGAGGGAGGAAGCTGTTACTAGAGTAAATGAAGGACAGGAGGCACTTTGCACATGTTAGAACCACAGAGCCTGGCCAGCAGGGGGTATAGGGAAGTGCCCTGGCTTCCCCCTCCCTCCCGCTCTCCATTTCCCACCAAGACAGCTCTGCCTGGCTCAGCTAACACAGAGGAAGAGGCTCGGCACCCATAGTTAGGGTGCTGGCCACATGCACCAGGCCTTTTGGTTTCGAATCCGGCCTGGGCCTGCTAAACAACAACAACAACAAAAAAAAACAATAGCTAGGCATTGTGGTGGGTGCCTATAGTCCCCAGCTACTAGGGAGGCTGAAGCAAGAGAATCACTTAAGCCCAAGAGTTTGAGGTTGCTGTGAGCTGTCATGCCACGACACTCTACTGACAGGGTGAAAGAGTGACAGAGTGAGACTCCTGTCTCAAAAAAAAAAAAAAAACAAAACAAACAAACAAAAAAAAAACACAGAAGGAGAGCAAGAGAAGGGCAGAAAACACGTCTGAGGGCCAACGGGCCTGCAACAGGCCCAGAGCTCAAGAATAACTGAGTCCCATGTGCCCCTAAGATCTGACAGCCCTTCTCTGAGCACTAGAACACTAGCATGTTTACCCTAAGACATACCTGCTACAGAGAAGTTGTTTAAGGGGGGTAAGGTCTGGTCAGGGGCCTCAGGCCTCTCCTTATACCCAATGAAGGAGCCATCACTCTTCAGCAGGAAGTATCGGGGCCTCCATGTCTTAATGTATTCACCTGAAACGAAACAGCAGGGGGGAGAGAGAGGTCAAGACAAGGTTGAGTGGTGTCCCAGGCGGGCGGCGGGCAGGCAGCCCAGTCAAATAGTGATTCACAGGGGCAGCAGGGTGGGAGGAGGGTGGACAAGAATGCCAATCCCAGAAGAGCCCTTGAGGTGGCCCCTGCTGACACAGGCTGGAGTCCTGGGCTGAGCCCAGTGATCCACAGGTCATTACTGGCAGGAAGACGCCTGCAACAGTACCCCAGGGCACCAGCTGCCCCAGAGGGTGGCCAGCAGGGAAACATCCTTGCCAACTCGTGGCCTAGTCCCAGGGGAGGCCCAGTCTTCCAAGCACAGATGCCATATGGCCCTGAAAGGCCAAATCCCATGGGCTGATATTCACCAATATAGCCATACAGGTGGATCAAATGTCAAAACAATTCTGTGGCAGGCAAGATAGAGCTGCTGCCATACCCTCTAAGGACCCCTTGACCCCTTCCAGTTGTTCTGACCGTAATAACCAAGAGCTCTACAGAAACACACACACACAACTCCTCAGAGAGCTGTTAAGGATTAAAAAAGAAATGGTGAAACATATGTCCACACAAAAACCTAAACACAAGGGCAGCACCTGTGGCTTAGTGAGTAGGGTGCTGGCCCTATATACCGAGGGTGGCAGGTTCAAACCTGGCCCCGGCCAAACTGCAACAAAAAATAGCCAGGTGTTGTGGCGGACGCCTGTAGTCCCAGCTACTCAGGAGGTTGAGGCAAGAGAATTGCCTAAGCCCAAGAGCTGGAGGTTGCTGTGAGCTGTGATGCCACTGCACTCTATCGAGGGTGACAAAGTGAGACTCTGTCTCTAAAAATATAAAAATAAAAAATAAAAACCTATACATAAATGTCCATAGCATTATTCATAATAGCCATAAAGTGAAAACAACTCAAATGTCCATCAGCTAATGAATGGATGAACAAAACATGGTATATCCATGCAAAGGATAGTAATCAGTCACAAAAAGAGATGAAGTACTGACACAGACTACAGTGTAGATGCAACATAGTAAAAGAATCCAGTCATAAAGAACGACAACATATGACTCAATTTATACAAAATGTCCATCTACAGAGATGAAAAGTAGATTAGGGGTTGCCCAGGTGGGGGAAGAGGGTCAGAGATAGGAGGATATGGCCAAGAGGGATGGGTTTCTTTTATAGGGTAGTAAAAATGTCCTTAAATTGACTATAGTGATGGTAACACAACTCTGAATACCCTAAAAGCCTTTGGATTATATACTTTAAATGGCTAAATCGCATGGTATGTGACTTATATTTCAGTAAGGCTGTTAAAAAAAAGAGATGGCTGGGCGGCGCTTGTGGCTCATCCAGTAGGGTGCCGTTCCCATATACAGAAGGTAGAGGGTTAAAAACCAGCCTCGGCCGAATTGCAAAAACAGAAAAACAGCAGTGCATTGTGGCAGGCGCCTGTAGTCCCAGCTACTCGGGAGGCCGAGGCAAGAGAATCGCCTAAGCCCAGGAATTGGAGGTTGCTGTGAGCTGTATGACACCACGGCACTCTACCGAGGGTGATAAAGTGAGACTGTGTCTCTACAAAAAAAAAAAAGAGATGGCTGGCTCAGCACCTATAGCTCAAGTGGCTAAAAGGCATCAGCCATATACACCAGAGCTGGTGGGTTCAAATCCAGCCTGGGCCTGACAAACAACAATGACAACTACAACCAAAAAACAGCCAGGCATTGTAGCGGGAGCCTGTAGTCCCAGCTACTTGGGAGGCCGAGGCAAGAGAATCGCTTAAGCCCAGGAGCTGGAGGTTGCTGTGAGCTGTGATGCCACAGCACTCTACCCAGGGCGACAGCTTGAGACTCTGTCTAAAAAAAAAGTGGCTCGATGCCTGTGGCTCAACAGGCTAAGGCACTAGCCACGTACACCTGAGCTGGCGGGTTCAAATCCAGCCTGGGCCCGCCAAACAATAATGACGGCTGCAACCAAAAAATGGCCGGGCGTTGTGGCGGGCGCCTATAGTCCCAGCTACTCGGGAGGCCGAGGCAAAAGACTCGCTTGAGCCCAGGAACTGGAGGTTGCTGTGAGCTGTGATGCCACAGAACTCTATCCAGGGTGACAGCTTGAGGCTCTGTCTCAAAAAAAACAAAAACAAAAACAAAAACGTGATGGCTGGTGGGCACAGTGGCTATATCCACTATAGTGGATGCCTATAGTCCTAACACTCTGGGAGGCCAAAGTGGGAGGATCACTTGAGCTCTGGAATATGAGACCAGCCTGAGCAAGAGTCAGACCCCGTCTCTACTGAAAATAAAAAAAGCTAGCCAGGTATTGTAGTGGGCGCCTACAGTCCCAGCTACTCAGGAGGCTGAGGCAGGAGGATCACTTAAGCCCAAGAGTTTGAGGAGCTATGACACCATGGCACTCTAACCAGCACAACAGAGTGAGACTCTGCCTCAAAAAAAAAAAAAAAGAGATGGCAACCATGAGCTTAGGGCCTAGCATACCATAGGCACTCAATAAATGTTCTTTATCATTAGCCCAGTGTGCAAGCAAAGAAAAAGCCAGGTCCTTGACTCAAATGCAGAATGGCAGGGCAGGTGGGCTCTGAGCTGTTTTTGTCATGTGGGAAATACACACTTTAATAGTATCACTTCCCCTCTCTGTGGGAATATCCCCCTAAGGAGATAATGATAAATTAATAATGAAGAAGATCATAATGATACTACAGTGTACTTTGTGCCAGGTACTATCTTAAGCACCTTATAGGTTTTGTCTTATTAAATGTTTTCAAATCTGGTACTAAACGATTTCTTTTATAATAGGTTCGAAAACTAGCAAACCGCCAAATTCACAGCATATTGAAAGGATTACATGCCATTAACAAGTGAAATTTATACCAGGAATACAAGAGTGCTTCAGGGTGGCTCCTGTGGCTCAGTGAGTAGAGCGCCAGCCCCATATACCGAGAGTGGCGGTTTCAAACCCGGTCCCAGTCAAACAGCAAAAAAATAGCCGGGCGTTGTGGCAGGTGCCTGTAGTCCCAGCTACTTGGGAGGCTGAGGCACGAGAATCACATAAGCCCAAGATTTGGAGGTTGATGTGAGATATGACGCCATGGAATTATACCAAGGGTGAAAAAGTGAAACTCTGTCTATTTAAAAAAAAAAAAAAAAGAGTGCTTCAACATTCAATGCAGCACACAAAAATAGAACAAAGAAAAAAACAACAAGATCATCTCAATGATGCAGAAAAAACATTTAACAAAATGCAACCCTCTTTCATGATAAAAACACCCAGCAAACTAAGAATAGATTTTTTTTTTCTCAAATGATATAGGACATCTATAAAAACTTGCTAACATCACACTTACTGGTGAAAGACCAAAAGCATCCCCCTAAGATCAAAGATGCCCTTTTCACTACTGTGAATCAACAATGAGAAGGCATCCAAATTAAAAACAAGTAAAACTACCTCTATTTGCAGATAACATGATTCTATATTCAGAAAATCAGGCTCGGCGCCTGTGGCTCAGCGGGCTAAGGCGCCAGCCACGCACACCTAAGCTGGCGGGTTCGAATCTAGCCTGGGCCCGCCAAACAACAATGACGGCTGCAACCCAAAAAAAAAAAAAAAAAAAAAGGCCAGGCGTTGTGGCGGGCGCCTGTAGTCCCAGCTACTTGGGAGGCAGAGGCAAGAGACTCGCTTGAGTCTAGGAATTGGAGGTTGCTATGAGCTGTGTGACACAGCACTCTATCCAGGGTGACAGCTTGAGGCTCTGTCTCAAAAAAAAAAAAGAAAATCAAATAATTTAGAAAGCTCTTTAGAAACTTTGAAAAATCACAATTTCTATACATAGAATTTCTATATTTGGAAAATCACAAAGAATTGCTAAATCCACAAAGTAATTACTAGAAGTAATAAATTAACAAGATTAACCCACAAAAATCAGTTGCTCTTCTATACACCAGTAAACAATTCAAAAGGAAATGAAAAAAAAAAATTCCATTTCTAATAACCTCCAAAAGAATAAAGTACTTAGGAATAAATTTAACCAAGGAGGTGAAAGGCCTATATATTACAAAAATTGATGAAAGAAATTAAAGACCTAGGATGATGCCCATAGTTCAGTGGGTAGGGTACCGGCCACATACACCAAGGCTGGTGGGTTCAAACCCAGCCCAGGCCAACTAAACAATAATGACAACTGCAACAAAAAAAATATCCAGGTGTTGTGGCAGGTGCCTGTAGTCCCAGCTACTCAGGAGGCTGTGGCAAGAGAATCGCTTAAGCCCAAGAGCGTGAGGTTGCTGTGGGCCATGATGCCACTGTACTCTGTGATACTACTGTACTCTACCAAGGGCAACACAGTGAGACTTTGTCTCAAAAAAATTTAAAAAAAAGAAGAAATTGGGTGATGCCTGTGGCTCAAAGGAGTAGGGCACTGGCCCCATACACTGGAGGTGGTGGGTTCAAACCCAGCCCCAGCCAAAAACTGCAAAAAAAGAAGAAGAAGAAGAAATTGAAGACCTAAATATATACAAAAACACTGTATGTTGGCTCAGCACCTGTAGCTCAAGCGGCTAGGGCACCAACCATATACACAGAAGCTGGCAGGTTTGAATCCAGCCCAGGCCTGCCAAACAATGACAACTATAACCAATAATTAGCTAGGCGTTGTGGCAGGCGTGTGTAGTCCCAGCTATTTGGGAGGCTGAGGCAAGAGGATCACTTAAGCCCAAGAGTTTGAGGTTGCTGTGAGCTGTGAGGGCAACAGCTATAGACTCTGTCTCAAAAAAAAACAACATATGTTTATGGATTGGAAGACTTAATGTTGTTAAGATGGTGATTAAATGCAATCCCTATCAAAACTTCAGCAGCCTTTTATTCAGAAATAGATAAGTTAACCTCAAATTCACATGGAATTGCGAAGGGCCCCAAATAGCGAAAACAATATTGAAAAAGAATAAAGTTAAAAACCTCACACTTTCTGATATCAGAACTTACTACAAAGCTACAGTAATCAGGCTCAGTGTCCATAGATCAGTAGTTAGAGCGCCAGCCACATACACCAGGGCTGGTAGGTTCAAACTCGCCCAGGCCTGCTAAACAACAATGACAACTACAACAAAAAAATAACTGGCGTTGTGGCAGGTGCCCGTAGTCACAGCTACTCGGGAGGCTGAGGCAAGAGAATTGCCTAAGCCCAGGAGTTGGAGGTTGCTGTGAGCTGTGACGCCACAGCACTCTACCCAGGGTGACAAAGTGAGACCCTGTCTCTTTAAAAAAAAAAAAAAAAAAATCAAAATGGTGTGGTGTAAGGATACACACATAGACAAATGGGGTAAAATTCAGAGTCAAAAAATAAAACCAGGGCAGTGCCTATGGCTCTAAGGAGTAGGGCGCCGGCCCCATATGCCGAGGGGGCAGGTTCAACCCCCGCCCTGGCCAAAAAAAAAATGCAAAAAAAAAAAAAAAACCCAAAAGTGTATGGTCCAGTTGATTTTCAACAATGGTGCCAAGGTCATTCAATGGGGGAAAGAACAGTCTCTTCAACAAATGGTCCTGGGACACCTGGATATCAACATGCAAAAGACTAGAGTTTAGCCAAGTGCAATCGATCACACCTGTAATCCTAGTGCTTTGGGAGACTGAGGCAAGAGGATCACTTACTTGAGCTCAGCAGTTTGAGACCAGCCCAGACAACAGAACAAGACTCTGCCTCTACAAAAAAATAAAAAATTAGGCAAGGCATGGTGGTAGGCACCTGTATTCCCAGCTATAGGCTGCGGCAGGAGGTGAAGTATCTCAAGAATGGAAAAAAAAAAAAAGGTTTGGCACCCATAGCATGGTGGTTACACTGCCAGCCACAATACATGGAGGCTGACGGGTTCAAACCTGCCTGAGCTAGCTAAACAATGATGATAACTGCAACCAAAAATAGCTGGGCATTGTAGCAGGCGCCTGGAGTCCCAGCTACTTGGGAGGCCGAGGCAAGGAGACTCGCTTAAGCCCAAGAGTTTGAAATTGCTGTGAGCTGTGATGCCAAAAAGAATGGAAAAAAAAAAGTATCCAATGTGCTCAATAATACTATGAAATCAATACATAATCACCTACACATTCATACGAATGGTAAACATAACTATAGTCCAGAAAGTAGAAGGGAAGAGGACAGAGAGGGGAGGGAAGGTAGAGGCAGGAGGAGGGAGGGTATTTTGGGGCACTTCACCTAATGTGCATGATGAAGTAGCACATTTCAAAACTATTAAGAAAAGAGTACAGCGCGGCACCTGTGGCTCAGTGGGTAGGGTGCTGGCCCCATGACTGAGGGTGGCGGGTTCAAGCCCAGCCCCAGCCAAACTGCAGTAAAAAAATAGCCAGACGTTGTGGTGGGCACCTGTAGTCCCAGCTACTCAAAAGGCTGAGGTTCAAGAATCGCCTAAGCCGAGGAGCTGAAGGTTGCTATGAGCTGTGTGATGCCACAGCACTCTACCGAGGACAATAAAGTGAGTCTGTCTCTACAAAACAAAACAAACAAACAAAAAAGAGTATAATTGTCTTACCACAACAAATAAGTAAGCGAGTTGATGGATGTGTTAATCAGTTCAATGTAAGCTTTTCACACTCTATATCGAATCAGTACACTAAACCTCATAAATGCATCAATGTACACAGTTATGATTTAATAAAAAATAAATAAATAAATAAGTAAGTCAAATAATAGGCACAGTGAATAAATATAAGGAAAGGTCAAAATCCCTTTCATGTTTGGATTTTGATTTCATAGAACTGTTTGGGGAAAAAGAAATGGAATGTTGGCTCGGCAAGCTCCGTGGTTAGGGCGCCGGGCACATACACCAGGGCTGGCGGGTTCGAGCCCAGCCCAGGCCTGCTAAACAACAATGACAACTGTAACAAAAAAATAGCCAGGTGTTGTGGCATGCGCCTGTAGTCCCAGCTACTTGGGAGGCCGAGGCAAGAGAATCACTTAAGCCCAAGAGTTTGAGGTTGCTGTGAGCTGTGATGCCACAACACTCTACCCAGGGCGACAGAGTGAGACTCTACCTCAAAAAAAAAAAAGAAATGTTATGTTTGTTACATACATACAACTTTGGTTATTACTCTTTCGAGTACAATAAATGCTTTTCAGTAGATAAAAAAAGAAGAAGAAATGAAGTACTTGCTAACATGCTAAACACAGATGAACCTTAAAAACGTGCTATAAGTAAAAGAAGCCAGTCACAAAAGGCCATATACTGTATGATTCCATTTATATGACATGTACAAGAGTAGGTAAATAAACGAAGAGAAAAGTAAACTGGTGGTTGTCAGACGCTTCAAGAAAGGGGGTGCTGGCTCGGCGCCTGTGGCTCAATGGGCTAAGGCGCCAGCCACGTACACCTGAGTTGGCAGGTTCGAATCCAGCCTGGGTCCGCCAAACAACAATGATGGCTGCAACCAAAAAATGGCCGGGCTTGTGGCGGGTGCCTGTAGTCCCAGCTACTTGGGAGGCGGAGGCAGGATACTCGCTTGAGCCCAGGAATTGGAGGTTGCTGTGAGCTGTGATGCCACAGCACTCTATCCAGGGTAACAACTTGAGGCTCTGTCTCAAAAAAAAAAAAAAAAGAAAAGAAAAAGAAAGGCAGTGCTATGGGTTTAATGTGTCCCTAGAAGTAGATGTGTTGAAAACCTGATCCCCAGTGCAATAATGCTGGGAGGTGGGGTCTAAAGGGAGATGTTTGGGTCATGTAGGCCCCACACTCATGGATGGATTGATGCTGTTATTACAGGAGAGAGTTCCTTATAAAAGGCCAAGTTCAGTCACTTCTTGCCTTCTCTTGCCTTCCACCACAGGATGACGCAGCAAGAAGGACCTCATCAGATGCTGGTCCCTGGATTTTTTACTTCCTTGCCTTTACAACAGTGAGAAATAAATTTTTTTTTCCTTAAGCATGAAACAAAGCTTACTGAGGAAGAGAAAGGTTTACAGAGTAAGAGCAAGATACAGGTTCACAGAGCAAGACACATTTGCCATAGACAGCAATGGGCTCCCTTGCTGTGGTAAAAAGGCCTGAACTAAGTTTCTGTTCATTGTAAATTACCCCGTTTCAGGTATTTTATTATACCAGCAGGTACCTAAACAATGGCAGTCAGCAGAGCCCACCTTGCCTTTGCCCATCTCTGCCAGCTACTCCTGACAATGACACACAATGGGAAGGCCCAGGAGTGCACTTGTGCACACACACGTGTGTGTGTGGTGCAAACCTCAGGCAGATGTGTCCCACCAGGTCACCCCAGCAGACAGGAGAAGGCCTGAGACCAGCTCATCTGGCCCCTTGTAGCATGAATGGAGACAATGATGCCCGAGGAGGGACCAAGACCCATTTAATGCCATTGAGCAGAAAGAAACTCCCACACCTCCCACAGTTCTACATCCACCCTCCACCCCCCAAGGATCCTTGAACCACAGCCTAGTGAGTTACAGCCTCAGCTAACTCATGCTGAGGGACAGGCAGCCATGACCCTTACAAACCTAAACACGTGTGTACACATGACCCCAATCATTCATTCCACAATAATTTACTGAGCAACTAGAATATGCCAACTACTTTTTGTCATGCTAGGGATACCACAGCGAAGAAGCCACATGGAAATCCCTTCCCTCAGGGAGCTGACAACACCAGAGGTCTCAATTGTTAGGCTGTTTTACAGATGTGAGGCCAAGGCTCAGTGAGGTGACACAGCTTGCTCACAACTGCACCAAGGGAAGCAGCACAGACAGGGTGAGAACCTTGACATCTGCCAAGGTTCCAAAAGCTCATCACTCAACAGCTCCAGCTCAGGCTCAGCATGGGGGCTAAGCTGAGGTGCCCTGAATGCAATCTGTGACTGAAAAGGACAGCAAGAAAAGGTCCCCTCTGCTCAGTTTGATTGAAGCCTAGTCCTGGGGTGTAGCCTCCATCCCTCATCATTAGTCTGTGTCTATGGGTGGGGACAGGGCAGGACAGATGGGCCTGTGCCCTGATCCCTACAGAACTAGCCACATTAGTCTCTCCCATGCCTCTTCAAATGGGCCTGCTTACTCCCTCTCAGGACACACTAACTGTCCCCTCTACCACATGCTCTTGCCCCAGCTAACCATGAGACTCATTTCCTTGTTTCCTTCAGGTCTTTAATTAGATGCCCCCTTCTCAGCGAAGCTCTCTCTGCCCTCCCAATGATGGCTCCCCACTTGCCTCATGCCTCATCCTTTCTCAGTGTCCTACAGCAGCTGTCTGGGGATAGGTAGCCCTGGGGTCTAAGGGTTTAGTCTCTTGGTCCCCTCCTTCATCACTTCACTTGGGCCTCAGTTTCCCATCAATTAAACTGGCTCAGGTCATATCCCAGCTCACAACATCCAGGGGTTCGCTATGGCCTGGAAAGTTAAAACAAGGCTCTTTCCATGGCCTAAGACCCAACACCAGTGGCTCCCACGTCACCAAACCTTGACAGTATTTGTTGTTCATCTCTCCTCACTGGAACATGAACTCCATGAGGACACCACTGTGTACCAGAGCTGGGATGACCTGGCACCCCACACTCAATGAATGTTGAATACTGCCTCCCTGTGCTGCTACTTCAGGTAAGTGGCTTTCGCTCTCGGAGCCTCCAGTTTCTTAATTTATAAAATGGGGCTAACATGGAGGCAGAGTTCAGGCCTGGCCTGTGGCTCATTCACGGAGTCCAGCTGGCCTGGAAACTCAGCTGGGGAGAACCACCTGCCCAAGCTACTGCTGCAGAATTCCATGAAATGGGTGTGCATGGATTACTGGCCGGGGGGGTATGGAATCTTGGCTCCTCAGGCTGGTAAAAGCCCTGTACCTCTGCTTCTCAGGACACCAGCTGCTAGGGGCCAGCCAGGATGGGAGGATGAAACACACAATCTGGTGGCCACAAAGCAGCCCCTTACCACGCTTGTGGAGCCAGCCTTCTTTGATGACAGACACGTCATTCATGGTGGCAGCGTGACACGCCGTCACCTAGCTTGGGACAGCTCAGAGCAGCAGGACATGCAGGAGACACCGTGGACAGAGCACAGTCTGCAAAACAAGAGAGAGCTGGTCAGAGTTGGAGGGATTACACATCCAGGTTCTGAGGCCCCCTGGCTGCTCTGCCTGCTCTGCACAGGGCTGAAGAGAGTCTTGCCCTCAGGGATCCCCAAAATGGGGGAGGCAAAACTCCCTGGGCTATGCACCAAGCCAGGCCCTGCACTCAGGACACCCATGAAGGACAAAGGTGGCCCTTCCACCCACCCACATTCACTCCAGACTGGAAAGGCACCAAAGTAGCTGCAGCCCTGCCCCCACCCCCCCGCCCCGTGTCACAGTCCAGTGTTGAGATAACCCAGGATGAATCTGACAGCCCTGGGCACCCATGGGCATGCTCCAAGCCACCAGTAACACCTCAACACCAACAAACTCTCCCTACTTTCCAAACCAGGGAGCCACCAACCTGCCACCTGCAGCAAACTAAGTAATGCCCCTACCATGACCTCCATGTCACTCCCCAAGCCTCAGTTTCCTCCTTGCCCCCACCAAGTGACTGAAGAAAGAGAAGTCTTATGCTCTAGGGTCTTGAACAAGAAAGCAACCTACTGCGTATGCACTCGGCTGGGGCCCGGAGCCAGTCCTGGGAGCTCTGCTAAGGCCCTGGTCCCTTCCCGAGGACCTCCACTTCTGTCTTCAGGGACCAACAGCTGACAGACTGACGGACGCCGAGGCCACTGCTTTGTCTCAGGTTCCCAGAGCAGAAGGGAGGAGGCTGAGAGGCAGCTGCCAGTTGGGCTCTTACCTGAGCCTGAGGCCTGGCCAGAGGCCATGCAGTTCAAGGCGCCTTTTGCCTTTCCCAGCCTGGGGTTATTTGCGGACAGCAGGTCAGGAGCTACAGTGGCCCCCAGAGAAGTGGCAGCTGGCACTAAGGACACTATGGGCATCAGCTTTCTCTCGTGCCCCAGGGGAGCTGGTGGGCCGGACACACTACTGCCTGGCATGTGACGGTGGCACACTGCCCAGGCCCCGGGCAGAAGGAAGGGAGGTAAGTGGGAGGAAGCGGGAGGAAAGACAAGATGGACAGTGATAGGGAAGTAAACAGGAGGGGGAGAAATCACGACCTAGACTTCAAAGACAGCTATAGGGGGCCGCAGGCAGCAATACGGGGCCCTCTGCCAATAGGCATGACCCATACCCCACATCCTGAATACACAAGACGGCCAGACCATTGACCCTCAATACTCCACCAGTGTGTCACCCTCTAATGTGACCATCTCTCCCCATCTCCTCCTCCTGCCCCACCTTCTTCTTGGGCTCTTATCTTCCACTCTTACCCCCTTCACCATTCCCCTTTCACCAGCTAGACCTTCAAATCTGGCCCTGTCTCTCCCCCGCTCAAAATCCTTCCGTGGCTCTCTACTGTCCCAGCAAACAGCCAAACTTCTCAGCTTGGCATCCAAGACCTGTCAGGACCCAGGCCCTGCTGCCTTCCTCTTTGCTGCCTTCTGCTCCCTCACCCAGCCATTGCCAGCTGGGTGGCCCTGGGCAGGGTGCCAGTACTCCTGTGGAGTTTCTCCTGAATGCTCCCCAACACACCACCAAAGGGATCCCAGCCTGAGGGCTCCTGCACCTCTCCCATGCCCCCTGCTCCAACCATAGGCTCCCAACCTCTGCTCTTGACTCCCATATTCCATCTAAATCCGACCCTGTCCCTCCCTGCTCAAAACCCTTCCATGGTGCCCCCAGTGTACTCAGTACACAACAAAGTCCTTTCCACTACTGAAGAGGCCTTGCAGGAGCCAGGAGGTGCGTAGAAGAGTCCTCAGTCAAGGCTAACAATCATGACATTGACTACTGCACCTTACCACCTCCTCCCCAGTCCCACTCTGTGTCACACTTCTGTTGCCTAAGCCCTTCCCTCTGGCCTCCATCCCCTGTACCTGCTGCGCATTCTTCTCCCTCTTCCTGGAGGTCTCAGCTGAACCAATGCCTCCTCCAGGAGCCTTCCCAGCCTCAAAGGCTATATTGAGCACTCGCTCTCTGTTAACCATACCGGGCAGCCCTCCCCCTCGCACCTAACAAACGCTAACTCAGAGGACCGGCACAGGACCACGTTATCTACTGAGCACACAATGAATGAAACCAGAACCAAACAAACCCCTACCCCCGGACCAGACATGGTCACAGAAATACTTCCGGACTCTATTTATGCTATCGGTCAACCTTTTTGGGTGCATGTTAAGCTCCAGCCAATGCTAGTGACAATGTCACTAAAACACAGCCCCTGGCTTCAGGAAGCTCACAATCTAGCAGCTGAGGCAGAACGGCAAAGAGATACTCATAATGATGGCAAGTGGCAGAGAGGCAAAGAGAAGAAAAGCAAAGTAGAGGGAACAGCAGAGATGGGGTATTGTGTTAGCCACATGTGGGGCACATGTGAACAAATACCTGAATTAATGGAGGGAAAGAGCTTTGCAGACAGGTAAGGAAAAGCACTCTCATCAGGGGAACAGAAAATTCAGAGACCCTGAGGAGGAAGGAGTTTGGTGAGAGGGAACCTAGGGAGAGGTGGGCAGGGGAAAACACTCGCGGCTTTCCAGGCTCTGACTGGGAGTTAGAGAAGCTGTTCCTCCCCCAACCCTATACTCTCCCCCAGTGCAGCTCAGTTTGGAAAATATCCAAAGGGTTGGGACGGAGAACTCCAAGTCCAAGGAGAGGGGAGATGTAAAAGGAAAAGAACAGCAGCCCAATCTCAGCTCTCCCCTGCCATCACTGGCCAGCAGCATCACCTCTTACAGGCCCTGTGACTCAGCAGCACCAGGGCTAATGGCAACACTGAAGTACCCACTGTGGACAGAGGGCTCAGCTCACTGCCTGGCTCCCAGTAAACACCCAAACACTGCCATTATTAAAAAGAAAAGCAAAGGCAGTCAGGTATGGCCCAGAGTGGTCAGGTTTTCAGAGTCCAAGAGCCACTGCTGGATGGCCTTGGGCAGGGTGCCAGTGCTCCCGTGGAGTTTCTCCTGAATGCTCCCTGCCACCCCACCAAAGGGTCTATGACCATGCCTAGGTGAGGACAGAAGCTCAGAGAAGAAAAGTCATTTACCTTGGGTCTCCCAGCCAAGAAGCGGTGGGGCCCTGGCCACTGCTAAGAACAACAGAAACGCTTTTTAAATTCTCATTCCAGCAACTAAGAGGTCAGCAGCAGCTTGGACGAGAGCAGGGGGAAGAACTGGGAGATCCCTGTGTCCCGCCTGGATCCTGCCCCGTCCTCCCACTGCGGGCGGTGCCTCAGCTTAGGTGTCCCTGACGCAGTCCCACGATGATGAAACACTAGCACTGCAGCCAAGAGGATGGCCTGCTCACTGGGGAGCTGCCGATGGAGGACACCCAGGTAGGAGTACAAGAGACCTGCCTCCGGAACCCAGTCAGCAATTGCCCTGAAGGCAACACACCCCATGGTGGGGAGTCCCTGCATGGCCCCATCTCCACACACAGCTTCCTGAGGTGTCCAGGCCTAAATCTTCTGAAGGCCAGAGCCAGAGCTGCAGCTGTTGACTAGAGGCCAGCCACCTGGGAGGCAAGGTGAAAAGAGAAAGGGCACCTCATGGCAAAGGACACTCAAACAACCAGGAAACACAAGAAATTTCATTATGGGGAAATGAAAATTAAAACCAATGGGCGGTGCCTGTGACTCATCGAGTAGGGTGCTGGCCCCATATACCAAAGGTGGCGGGTTCAAACCCAGCCTCGGCGAACTGCAAAGCAGAAAAATAGCCAGGCATTGTGACGGACACCTGTAGTCCCAGCTACTCGGGAGGCTGAGGCAAGAGAATCACCTAAGCCCAGGAGTTGGAGGTTGCCGTGAGCTGTGTGACACCACAGCACTCTACCGAGGGCAATAAAGTGAGACTCTAGTCTCTCCCAAAAAAAAAAAAAAAAAAGAAAGAAAATTAAAACCAACGACCAGGTCATGGCTAAAATTTTAAAAGCTGACAACACTTTAAAAGCTGACAAGGACATAAAGGCATCAAAACTCTCATTCCCTAATGATGTTAGTGCAAAATGGCTCAACCAGTGGAAAACTGGGAATAAGAATAAAGCACATCATATATGCCTATGCCATGACCCAGTAATTCCATAGTCCCCTAAACAGAAATTACTATATTTATTTACCAAAAGACATGTGCTAGAATATTCACAGCAGTAATATTCACAGTAATCCCCAAACTGGTAACAGACCAGGAGTCTACTACCCACAAGAGAAAAGATACACAAACTAGGTTAATTCATATAAAAGACCATCACTTGGCAATTAAAAGGACTGACCTGTTAAGTCAGACAACGGGAACGAAGTGTAAAAACATTATACTGAATGGAAGAAGCCAGACAATACATTCAGGATGAGTCCACTCCCAGCTAAGTTCAAAACAGGCTATCTGCCTTTCTCATTGTAAAACCATGCAGAAAATCAAGGAAAATGATATCCCAAAGGCAAGAGAGTGGTTACACTTAGTAGTGACAGCCAGTGGAGAAGAATCCTGGGAGCTGACGTTTTGCCTTTACAGTTATACCATGTTTAATGTATTTTTCTGTATTTTATGACAAAAGAAACCTTAATTTGGAAGTCCAGATGACACAGTGGAGCCAAAATTGGGCCTCCTGGCACCCAAAACAGCCTTCCCCACTTCCTAGGAAGGCTGGCCTGCCTCAATTTCTGTCTCAAGAAGGCCTGCTCACCAATAGTAAATAAAAAGGAATAATCTACAGTCCAGAAGATCTGATCAACCCCCAGGCTCTGTACTCCCATCTGTACAATGACCCCACTGGAGGAGGGACCTGTACCCAGGAGGGAATACGGTAGCATGTGTCCAGCTTACAGCATGGGCTGAGGCTGGGGTTCTGAGGAGTATGTTTAACTCACCAGGGAAGAAAGCTGAATGGAAATGAAAATCCCCACAGTCAGAGGTCAGCTCTGAGCTAGGAGGAGAAGGTAACTGAAGAAGGTTCTCTAAGGAGATTCTAATTGCACTGGTGAGGTTTTGTTTTTGTAAAATAGTTGCTCCATGCAAGGATTATCATTGACTAATGCTATCTTTACGTCTCAAACACTCTACAACAAATTACTTTAAAATTATCTTAGAACATTTTTATCTCCATCTGTCTGGCTCAAGGGTCTTATATCTCAATGGTTTCCAAACAGAAGGCCCCCTCAGAAACTTCATCTCACAGGGCTAGTGTCAGATCCATCAGAGATGATTTATATGAACTGGTCATTGAGGGTGGAGGGGAGCAGAGAGAGGTCCTCAGATTACCACCTTGTTCCAGCTGGGCAGCCTTGGGAAGGGGACGTGTCCTTCAAAGCCTCAGTTTGTTCATCTGTAAAATGAGCCTCACAGTGGTACCTGCTACCTGAGGGGGTTGTGAGGCCTACATGAATTCTAGCATTCTGTCCCTGCCCCTCTCTCCAGTCTGGGATCCTGTGGCCACCTGAGTGAAAGCCCATTCCTCCTCTGCTCAAACCCTCCCAGGCTGCTCACCTGGAATAAAAGCCCAAGTACTGGAGATCCAGGCCCCTGGGATGCCCACATTAATCCCCCCACTTTGCTTTTCAAAAGATACTCCTTTCAGGGATGCCTGCCTCAGGTGACATCCTAGATAGGCACCAGGACACCCCAGCCCCGGGCCTTTGCACATGCTACTCCTTCAGCCCTGCCCGACTTTCTTCAGTCTCTGGTCACATGTCACTTTGAGAAGCCTTCCTAACCTCCCCAAAGTACACCTATTCTACCTGCCCGTGCCCTTTATTTTTCTTCCTAGGCACTAATCATCACCAACATTATTATGCGAATTTGCCTGTTCATCAGTTTATTATCCACCTCTCCCTCTTGAATGTCAGCACAGTGCAGACAGGGACTCTTGGCTGTCTTGGTCACAGCTGGCTCCCAAGATCCTCACAGACAGCAGGCACTTACTAAGTTATCTGGCAAATGAATTTATATATAAAGTGAAGCCCTGTACCCAGAGCAGGCCCAAAATAAGCTGAATTCTTTTCCTTGCCACTTGCAAAGTCCTTTTTCTCTCGCCCCCTCTCACTGACCTGGTTTCGATGCCAGACAGCACAGATGGCGTAAGGGTGGCAGGTGGGGAGGCGGGGATCTATATCTTCTGGAGCTGGAGACAGTGGGTGTGGGCTCCTTCCTGGCACTGCTGAGAATCACTGAGGTAGTGACAGCGACCCCCTCAGGAGCCTCTGTCACCTGCCCTCTGACCCAAGCCTAGCACAGTGCCCAGAGGAAGACTTGCTCAGAAGATAAACTCAAAGACAACAGGCACAATCTGCTTGTGAGAATTCGGTGTCTGCACCTGGGGTCAGAGTGGGAGGAAACAACTTACTTATTTGCACTCTGTAAACTGGTCCAATGTAAGGCCATTTTGGCGCAATTGATAAAGTGGAAAATGGACATGTACTTAGAGGAATTTCTCCTGCAGAAAATGCAGGTTCTAGGGTACAGAGATTTTAAGGCAGGGATTCTCAACCTCAGCACCAGTGACATTAGGGACCCAAAAATCCCTGTTGTGGGGACTGTTCTGGGCACTGTAAGAGGTTTAGTAGCATCCCTGGTCTATAGTCACTAAAGCTGACAGCACATCCTCCCCAAGTTGTGACAATTAAAAACATCTTTAAACATCACCAAATGTGCAGGAGGGGAGATGGGGTAGAGCAAAACCACCCCCAGTTAAGAATCAATTTTCAGGCCAGGCGCAGTGGCTCACGCCTGTAATCCTAGCACTCTAGGAAGCCGAGGTGGGTGGACTGCCTGAACTCACAGGTTTGAGACCAGCCTGAGCCAAATTGAGACCTCATTTCTAAAAATAGCCAGGCATTGTGGTAGGCACCTGTAGTCCCAGCTACTTGGGAGGCTGAAGCAAGAGAATCACTTGAGTCCAAGAGTTTAAGGTTGCTGTGAGCTATGACACTACGGCACTCTACTGAGGATTTCAAAATTAGACTCTGTCTCCAAAAAAAAAAAAGACAGAACCAATGTTCTTTTTTTTTAAGACAAGAGTCTCACTCTGTTGCCAGACTAGAATGCCTTGGCCTCAGCATAGATCACAGTAACCTCAAACTCCTGGGCTCAAATGATCCTCCTGTTTCAGCCTCCCGAGTAGCAGGGACTACAAGCATATGCCATCACATCATGCCCAGCTATGTTTTCTATTTTTTTTGAGACAGAGCCTCAAGCTGTCGCCCTAAGTAGAGTGCTATAGCATCACAGCTCATAGCAACCTCCAACTCCTGGGCTCAAATGAGTCTCCTGCCTCCGCCTCCCAAGTAGCTGGGACTACAGGCACCCGCCACAACGCCCAGCTATTTTTTTGGTTGCAGCCATCATTGTTGTTTGGTGGGCCCGGGCTGGATTTGAACCCACCAGCTTGGGTGTATGTGGCTGGCACCTTAGCCGCTTGAGCCATAGGCGCCAAGACAATGTTTTCTATTTTTAGTAGAGACAGGATCTTAATCTTGCTCAGACTGGTCTTGAACTCCTGACCTCAAGTGATCCTCCTGCCTCGGATTACAGGAGTGAGCCACCATGCCCGGCCAAAAACCAATGTTCTAAGATACTATTGCTAAAATGTGGGAAACATGGAAATAACTGAAATACCCACAGTAGCAGTCTGGTACTATAATAAAGGTTAACACGATGACTCTACTAAAAAGAGCAATGCTCACACAGCAATGCCAGGCACATTTAGTGCTCTGTACATACAAACTTAACCCTCAAAGCAACCCTCTAAAGTAGGCACTTTTACTGTTTTACTGTGTCTATTTTTTTTTTTGAGACAGAGCCTCAAGCTGTCACCCTGGGTAGAGTGCTATGGCATCACAGCTCACAGCAACCTCCGATTCCTGGGCTCAAGTGAGTCTCCTGCCTCTGCTTCCCAAGTAGCTGGGACTACAGGCGCCCGCCACAACGCCCGGCCATTTTTTGGTGGCAGCCGTCATTGTTTGGCAGGCCTAGGCTGGATTCGAACCCGCCAGCTCAGGTGTACGTGGTTGGTGCCTTAGCCACTTGAGCCACAGGCTCCGAGCCTACTGTGTCTATTTTAATGAGGAAACAGAGGCACAGAAGTGAAATGACTTGCCCCCATCAGTCAGGAAGTACAGAGCTGGGATTTGGCTCCAGGCAGCCTATCACCACTGTATACCACATGGCCTTAGAGTTAGACTTGGATTTGGGTCCCTGCTCCTCTACTTTCTAACCTCCCTGAGCCTCAGTTTCCTCCTCTGTGCAATGAGGACAACTGCAATGCTTCTACCACAGGCCCACTTGGGGAAGGGCTGAGTACAGCACCCGCCCTGTGGAAGAGAGGGTCTAGTCGCTTAACAACACATTAACATGGCACACACACTGTGCCCACACAGAGACCATCAGCATTCAGTGGCAAAGGCTTGCTGCATAACAGAACTCAGAATGATCCCTTTTCTGAAACACAAACGTGTACACACATCACCTCAATTCTATGCTATGCCTATTTTCTCACACATTGACATTACTAAGATTGACATGTGGCTCTGCGTCTGTAGCTCAACGGGCTAAGGGGCCAGCCACGTACACCTGAGCTGGCGGGTTCGAATCCAGCCCGGGCCCGCCAAACAACAATGACGGCTGCAACAACAACAAAAAAAACGGCCGGGCGTTGTGGCGGGTGCCTGTAATCCCAGCTGCTTGGGAGGCGGAGGCAAGAGACTCGCTGGAGCCCAGGAATTGGAGGTTGCTGTGAGCTGCGATGCCACAGCACTCTATCCAGGGTGACAGCTTGAGGCTCTGTCTCAAAAAAAAGAAAAAGAAATAAAGCTCAATGAATAACCCTGGGTATATTTTGCACACATGCTAGTGTATCTATAGCAATGACTTTCAGCTGAAACTGGACATGAGCATCACCCAGGGTGCTTTTAAAAATTCCAGTACTCGGGGTGGCACCTGTGGCTCAAAGGAGTAGGGCGCCAGCCCCATATGCTGGAGGTGGCGGGTTTAAACCCAGCCCCGACCAAAAACTGCCAAAAAAAAAAAAAAAATCCCGGTACTCAGGGCATACCTCAGACTAATTACATCAGAGTCTCTGAGTGTGGGATCAGAGCATCCTGGTAACTGCAGTGGCCAGTCAGGGTTGAGTACTTCTGGTCCTGTAAGGTAAATGGATTGATTGGTCAAGCCACACAGATTTGTAAATTTGGTAGATATTGACAAGTGGCCACCATGGGGCTATGTCGGGTTACACCTCCACCAGTAATGTATAAGAGGGCCTGAGTCTTCATAATCTCTTTAGCAATGTAGGCTTGTCAAACTTTGGTTTTTTGTTAAACTGCTAGATTTTTTTTTTTTTTTTGAGAAAGAGCCTCACTATGTCACTCTCGGTACAACCTCAAACTCTTGGGCTTCAGCGATTCTCTTCCCTCAGGCTCCCAAGTAGCTGGAACTATAGGTGCTCACCACAATGCCCAGCTATTTTTTTGTTGTAGTGGTCATTGTTGTTTAGCAGGCCTGGACCGGGTTTGAACCTGCCAGCCTCGGTGTATGTGACTGGTGCCATAACCACTGTGTTACAGGCGCCAAGCCGTAAATGGGAATTTCTTTTTCTTTTTCCTTATAGCAATATCTGCTTCTGTTTCTCTGAAACTGTGGCCCTGTCCATCCACCACCTATTCAACCATCCATTGATACATCCATTCATCTTTCTGGTTTTTGCTTGCTGAGAACTCTAATTCTTTTCTTTCTTTAAAAAAAAAAAAATTTTTTTTTTTTTTTTTTGAGACAGAGCCTCAAGTTGTCACCCTGGATAGAGTGCTGTGGCATCACAGCTCACAGCAACCTCCAATTCTTGGGCTCAAGTGAGTCTCTTGCCTCTGGCTCCCAAGTTACTGGGACCACAGGCGCCCGCCACAGTGCCCGGCCATTTTTTGTTTGCAGCCATCATTGTTGTTTGGCAGCCGGGGCTGGATTCTAACCCGCCAGCTCAAGCCAAAAAAAAAAAAATTTTTTTTAAAGAAATGGAGTCGGCTCGGCGCCTGTGGCTCAACGGGCTAAGGCGCCAGCCACTTACACCTGAGCGGGTGGGTTCCAATCCAGCCCGGGCCTACCAAAAAAAAATGATGGCTGCGACCAAAAAAAAAAAAAAAAAAAAAAAGGCCAGGCATTGTGGTGGGCGCCTGTAGTCCCAGCCACTTGGGAGGCAGAGGCAGGAGACATGCTTAAGCCTAGGAATTGGAGGTTGCAGTGAGCTGTGATGCCACAGCACTCTATCCAGGGTGACAGCTTGAGGCTCTGTCTCAAAATAAATAAATAAATAAAAATAAAAGAGATGGAGTCTTGCTTTGTCACCCAGGTTGGAGTACAGTGGCACAACCATAGCTCCCTGTAGCCTCGAACTCCTGGGCTTAAGCAATCCTTCTACCTCTGCTTCTGTGTAGCTGGGGCTACCCCCTTGTGCCACCATGCTCAGCTAATTCTTTTCATTTTTTTAGAGATAGATCTTGCTGTGTTGCCTAAGTTCATCTCAAATTCCTGATCTCAAACAATCCTCCTGCCTCAGGAGGATTGCTGGGATTTCAGGTGAGAGACACCGAGGTTCTGTCAGGAATTCTAATATTAATTGGACATTGCTCTTAACCCTTTGGGCTTCTATTTAGTATTCATTTTTTATTACTTGATAACCAACAACAATGACCTTTTATTGAATGTGTTTGTTTTTATGTATCATTTCAATTAAACTTAAACTAGTAATGTCCATTCTGTTATTTTCCAATTTGAAGAAAGTAATCTCAGAGATTACTCAATGGCCCCCAGGTGGAAAGTGGCAGTGCTAGATGTGATTCAATAGCCTCGGTCTCTATGGAATGACTGGATGAGGGAATGAATGAATGAGTCAGGGAAGGAATGAGGAAGATAGAATGAGTCAGCTCTTGCTCTCAGAGGAGCCCAAAGGCGAGGTAAGATGTGAATGCAAATAACTAGAATACAAGTGAATAGTGATCCCACTAGTGTTTTGGAAGCAGTCCACTTTCTACGCCCTCCTATTTGAAATGCTGCATTCTTTCCAGTTCCTCCCCTCCTAGAAGCCAGGGAACCAAACTCTGGGGTGGGGGCCGCGGCCAGCCCGTCCTCTCGGGCTTGAGGCATTACATCATCCTCTGGGAGGTCCACTGTGGAGCTCTAAGCCTTGCAGCCTGGTGGGCAGGGGTGGAGAGAATGAGGGGGAAGGGGAGGACAAAGTGGGAGGACGAGGTAAGGGAGGAAGGGCTGGGGAACGAGGGGATGCGAGGAGAGGGAAAAGAAGAGGAGCGGAGGGGAGGAGGAAGGAAGAGAGCCCGGAGAAGGGAACCAGGAGGAGGGAGAAGGGGTTGGAGGTGGGAGAAGCAAGGAGAGGGAGGGAGAAGAGAAGGGACAAACGGGAGCGGGGGGAAGGAGGGGGAGAGGGAAAGAAGTGAGAGGGGTTGGGGAGTAGGAAGTGGGAGGGAAAAGGAGTAGAGAGAGTGGGGGCTCCAAGGAAGGGGAGTGGAGAAGAGAGCAAAAGGGAGAAAGAATCAGGAGGAGGAAGAAGCCCTCCTCTAGCCCCTACCACGGAGCTGCGCAACCTTCTGGTCTGGGATTGGCAGTGCAGGAGCGAAGAAGCCCCGCCCCCAAGACCCCACGGCCAATGGAGAGGCGGGCCGCGGTCTGAGCGGCCAATGGCCGGAGGGGGCGGGGCGGGCCGCGGCCTGGGGTCCTGGCGAGTGCCGGGTCCGCAGTCCCAGGCGCAGCTGCGCTGAGAGCTCGCGGTGCAGCGCTGCTGTCGCGGTCACCGTCGCCTACCCGCTCATCCGCCTTGGCGCATCCCCGCCGCGCTCAGACCCTTGCAGCACTCCCGGGGTGCGATCGGTCGCTGCGGGTAGTGTCCCCGCTGCGGCCCCGCGGCCATGGCCACCAAGATCGACAAAGAGGCTTGCCGGGCGGCGTACAACCTGGTGCGCGACGACAGCTCGGCGGTCATCTGGTGAGGAACTTTTCCTTGCTCTCCACGCCCGGCTCCCCGAGCCGCTTTCCACAGGGGACGGATTAAGGGGCATCCCTTGCTGTCTTCTGCATCCTTGTCCCAGGACCGACCGCGTGGAAAGCCAGCGCTGGCCGCTCCGTAGCCAGAGCAGCGGTTCGCTTGTCCTGCGGGAGCGCTGCGCCCACCAACGCTGATGTGTGTGTGTGTTTTTTTCTTCTTCCAATCCAAAGGGTGACTTTTAAATATGACGGCTCCACCATCGTCCCCGGCGAGCAGGGAGCGGAATACCAGCAGTTCATCCAGGAGTGCACAGGTAGGGAGGCGGATTCGTGATCTTTTGGGATCCGGTGGCCGCCTGGGGCGACTCTGGCGCTGGGCGTTGGAGGAACAAGATTTGAGCTTTTTAAAGCCTCTTGGAGCCTTTTCGCCTTTGCACACCCAAAGCAGTAGAAGTGACCCAGTGGCCTTCTCACTCCCACAACACCCTGTCCAGGAGGGACAGCTCCTTTGCCCCCTGTGGATCGCTGGTTTTCCCAAGGTCATTCCAAATTCCAATGTTCAGCCCTTCCCACCTTCCTCTTTGACAGATCAGTGAGCCAAAATAAAAACAAGCTGGTGGCTGTTTGGGAGAGAGAGAAACTGTCAGCTGCACCCTTCTTCCTCCCACAATCACTGTGAGCAGATATGTGTTTTTTAATTTGAAGAATAGAGCCAAATACAAAAGGGTATGCATCCTATGATTCCATTATATGAAATTCTAGAAAAGGCAAAGTGTGTTGTGTGAAAAGTTGGAATAACAGCTAGCTTTGGGGGCAGATAGATGCTGATTGGGAGGGGCTATATGAGAGGCTGCCGGGAGCTGAAAATGTCTGATATCTTGATCTGGGAGCCGGAGGTTACACAGGTGTGCACACAAGTAAAATATGGTCACAGTGTGTACTTAAGATTTGTGTGCTCTTTGCACTTGCCTCCTGGTGTGTGAGCCCCAAGAAGACGTAGCAGGTATCTTGGCATCTTGATAATAGGGCCCTTTACGCAGATGAGAGAACTTGACTCCCTCCCAATCTCTGGTCTTTAGCTTGGAAGCAAACTTTCAGACAAAGGCCTGGTAGGGCGGGGACACTGAGCCAGGCCTTGAGGGTTTGAATCCCAAGTGGATCTTTCCTGGCTGTGTGGTTTGGGGCAAGTTACTTAATTCCAGGGGGGGGGCCTCAGTTTCCTCACCCGTGATCTCATAGGGCTCTCGTGAGGGTGAGTGGTCAGTGTGTGTGAGATGCTGCAGAAAGCACATCTGTCCAAGCCACACGATCATTTGTGAAATAAATAAAAAGTACAAAATTATGCCGGGCTCAAGTGGGCATTTCTTTCCATAACTGCTTCCTTAACTGAATTGTATTTTGCGTTCATTTTAATTCAAAGGGTATTCGTGAAGTGTCCACTGTGGGCTGGGTGGCACTAAGATCACACACACACACACACTCCCAACTAAAATATATCCTTGAGAGCTGCCTCTAGGCATTCCCTCATTCATTCATTACTTTTGTAAATAATCGGCTTAAAATGTGAGAAGCATAAGTACCTCAACAATGTGGAGAGTTGGTGGGGTCAGGATTTGAATCCAGGCCTCTGACTCAGGAGGCCTCTGTGATAGATTAGATGTTTTTGCAAGTAGAGTAAGTGCAAACTCTCAACTCCCTCCCACCCTCCAGATTAGTGCATGACCAGAGATTAACAGTATTTCTGCTTTGCTGGCTCTGAGGGTGTGCTTTGCCAGCCAGCTCCCTTCCCTATAATTCAGCTTCTTTCTTCTTGCTGGTCACTTTGCTGTCCCCTCCCCCATCAGTCAGTGTTCTGTCTCTGAAGCTATTGTTCTGCCCACCAAGTAGGAGAAGGTGACCACAGAAGAAAGGCTGCATCCTGTCCGCAGATTCCCAACAGATGCTCTGGCCTTTGGGCTCCCCGCCCACTCTGGGGCAGTCAGAGGACACTTCCTTCCCGCAGCGGGCTTTGTGGTTTTCTGATCAGGGATGGGAGTGGGGAGTGATGTGTCTGGCAGGAGAGCTAAAAATGCTCTCCCCGCTGCTTGTTGATCCTTATGAATGGGCCGTGGGAGCTGAAGCCTCTGTCTGCCTCAGCTGAAGTCTGCTTGCTTGTTCAGCCATCTGTCAGACACACGCACGGGCAAGTTAGAGTCACCGTCTGTGCTTGCTCCCCTTGGGAGAGCTTGTTCCTTCCCGCAGTCGTGTCCTCAGAGCCTAGTGACAGTGGACACACAACTCTGACTAGTGACTTTTCCAGTCACTGCTTGAGACATGCCTCATCTTGGCTACGTCTTAAAACAGCCCTGTGCGACAGGTGCTGAGATTTTTCCATTCTGCAGGTGAGGAAACTGAGGCCCAGAGAGGTTAAGTGGCATGCCTGAGACCACACAGCGGGGAAGTGGCAGAACTGGGTCTTGAACCCAGGAAAGCTGGCCTCAGGGCCTGTGCTCTGGCTTCTAAAGAAATAGTTGAGATTCTCACCTCTTGTGGGATTGTTTCCTGATTACAAATAATATACTCATTTGCTCACTTGTGATGCAGGGAGGGAGGGCTTGTTTGTGGCTCTAATTCCCCACCAGGTGTCCTGACAGGCCTGAGAAGAGAGGCTCCTAGTCTGCCTCAGACCTAGTGTCCAAACATCTCACAAGTGTGCAGCCAAGTTGGAAGCCCAGAAACATCACCCGGTCTCTTCCTCCATAAACTGGGGGCCTCCTTGGAGGCTTCCCCTCCTCACAGGCGCTCTCTGTCTCTGATACACGTTCTTCCTCACCCCTCCTCGGGCTACTCTCTATCTCTCCCCTTCCTCCCCTGGCGCTTCCCAGAAAATCTGCCATCCATCCTCTTCCTTTCACCCCCCAGTCCCCTGGAGCTGTTTTCTGGAAGGTCACGGGCGTCTGGGCTGCCCCGCCAGCTCCGCTTCCCTCGTCTCCCCAGTCTTTTTGCTGGCAGGAGCTGGAGCCCTGTTTGGGCTCTTGCCTGATGCTGGGCATGCCCGGCCCCTTCCTTACTGCTACGGCTACTCGCCCCATAGTTCTCTCATATGGGATGGGCAGGGACCTGTCGGGTGCAGTGAGAGAAGCCAAACTCAGAGTCATTTGGGCAAAAAATCCACGTGGACCTTATAAGGTTGGCAACTCCAGGAAAAGTCCTAGCTGCAGGGGAGCCTGTCCCCATCTGCGCCCCCATCGCCCTGCTTGGGGGCATTGAGGAAGGTTCCCCTTGAGTGGTGGTGAGGCTGGTCATCAACTGCTCCAGCTTCAGCCCATGGGCTGAGCCATCCTGGAAGAGAGACAGAGCGAGTCTCCTTGCCAATAATTTTGGGGGTCCCGGACAGACTGTCCTACTGAGGGCTTGTGCCCATCTCTGAACCAATCACTGGGACTCTGGGTGGTCTGTCCTGAATCACATGCCCACCCCTGGGGTGGGGAGGGGCAGCCCCACCCAAACCAGGAGACGCACCGAGGGAGGGCACCTTCCTAAGGGCAGAGTGGGGCATTGCCTCCCAAAAAGGGACAAACCGAAACCAGGCCTCCCGCCATCTCTTCCTCTTGATTACAACAGTCTCTCAGCCCTTGGTCTTCCTTGTCTTGTGTCTATTGTGTGAAAAGTTGGAATAACAGCTGGCTTTTGGGGTCTGTCCTCCCAAAGCTGTCCCCCGTTGCTGGACTGAGTCTTCGTAGGACACTTCTCTAAGCAAGTCACTCTTTTGCTCGTTAACCATCTATGGCGCCCCTCTGTCCATTGAATTAATCCCAGACTTTCTGCTTGGCTTCTAACGGTTTGTCCCCACCCACATCTCCTGGGGACACACATAGGACCAGAGTGTGTAGCTCCACACCCTCTTTGGGCCTTGCAGCCTGACCCTGTAATACTCCCAGCCTTGGTGCCTTTAGTTTTGGAGGTTACCTCCACAAGGAATTCCTCTTCCCCATTTCGGCCCAGCTCAGACTCAGCCACTCACCTAGCTGAATGATCCCTTTTTTTCAGCTCTCAGGACACTTTGGAAACAGAACTATTTTGGGTTCTCACCTTGACTATGCCTCCCACTCACTGTGTGGCCATGGGCAAGGGCATCCCTCCCTCTGTGCCTGGTTTGGGGTCTGTGAAAGGAGGTTCCTGACAGTGGCTGCCTCTGAGGGTTCCTGGGAAGGTCAACTGGAATAATATATCTGAAACAAGTGCAGGCCCTGATGTGCCCTGGCTGCCCTTACCATTGCTTTGTATAATTATTTTTAAGTGCTGAGTACCTTCTGTTCTGAAGCAAGTGTGCCCCAGCTCAGTGCACAGCAGACAGCAGCCCCAGGCAGGCACACAGTAGGCATCAGGTCCTTCGTGGGCGTGTTAGACCGTGGCCTAGGTCCACGTGCAGTGGCTGTTCAGTACATGGCGAGAGGTGGTCAGCACAGCGGTTAAGGGTTTGGGCTGTGTCAGATGGCCTGAGTTCAAATACCTGCCAGTCATGTGACCTGGAACAGGTGAGTCGCCCATCGGTGACTCTTCTACTATCGTGTAGTTGTTAGGAAGGTTAAGAAAGCAAGTGCCTGGTGCCTGGGACATAGTAAGTACTCTGTAATGTCAATTACTGTCTGGTCCTTTTGTTTGCAGAATTTAAGTGACATGGAAATAGAGTACATTGTCTGAGAGCATCAGAAAGGTGGGCAGGGGAGAGGTGATGGGGGAAGAAGCCATGCTAACTGGGCTGGAGTGTGTCTGGGTTACTCAACTGAACCCCTGGGAGTCGGGAGGATCCAGGACTCAGCCTGCAGAGGTGGAGGGGAAGCCTGGATGATGCGTCTGATTTCAGCATGAAGGTCTTACACAGCGTGTGTGTGTGACGAGGCAATGGCACAGGCTGTCCATGAAATCACATTTTGTTTTTGTATACAAATAATGCAGATTTCTCATGGAATATTCAGAAACCGGGACTAAACAAAAAGAAGAGAATAAAACCCAAATATCGGGCAGTGCCTGTGACTCAGGGAGTAGGGTGCCGGCCCCATATACCGAGGGTGGCGGGTTCAAACCCGGCCCTGGCTGAACTGCATCAAAAATTAGCTGGGCGCTGTGGCGGGCACCTGTAGTCCCAGCTACTTGGGAGGCTGAGGCAAGAGAATCGCCTTAAGCCTACGAGCTGGAGGTTGCTGTGAGCTGTGACACAACAGCACTCTACCGAGGGCGATGGAGTGAGACTCTGGCTCCACAAAA
>CAUYRH010127495.1:0-14377 GCA_963574655.1 Perodicticus potto | reverse complement strand
CTTAGCAACTGCAGGGACTTTAATTAGTGCCACTAACTAGATTGGCTCCCCAGTCCTTCTCTGTTTATTTAAGGTTGTCTCCATCAGAAAGGGAATTAGGGGCTCGGCGCCTGTGGCTCAGCAGGATAGGGCGCCAGCCGCGTACACCTGAGCTGGAGGGTTCAAATCCAGCCTGGGCCTGATAAACAACAATGACGGCTGCAACCAAAACAATGGCCGGACATTGTGGCGGGCGCCTGCAGTCCCAGCTACTTGGGAGGTGGAGGCAGGAGACTCGCTTGAGCCCAGGAATTGGAGGTTGCCGTGAGCTGTGATGCCAGGGCACTCTATCCAGGGTGACAGCTTGAGACTCTGTCTCAAAAAAAAAAAAAAAAAAAAAAAGAAAGAGAGAGAGAACATAAGAGATTGTGAAATTGTTTGGTTTATAAAGGTGGTTAGAAGATAATTTGCCAAATTTCTGTCCTTATAATTACTTGGCACTTATTTATAGTACTTTATTTTATTTCTTCTCTAATGAATCACTATACCATAGTAAAAGATTGTTAATTGCTGCTTTAGTGTACTGGTTCTGAGATATTACTTGTTATGTTGTATAGTAGGATTATAGCTTGATATGTTAGTTGTTAGATGATTTTTTTTTTTAAGGTAAGTAATTTTTTAAATCTATTGCCCTTCCAGGTAAGCTGGCAAACTGGGTAAACCTGTTTCGGATATGGCTGTTTGGCATAAGAACACCAAAGTTAAATCTTGGCTTTGGGATTTTAATGCAGACTTTTGGAATGCACTGCAGGGAGAAAAGAGATAAAGATTTTTGGTTTCAGGAACCTGACCTATTGAACTGCTAAATCTGGGAAGACTGAGGTCATGAGTTTTCAAACATAAACAATTAGAGGCAGAAAAACACCTGATTGGGCACAGCCAGCTATCCCTGCCCTCTTGGACTAGACAAAGAGCTTATAAGAGACATAGGATTTGTCTGGTTTGAACATGGTAGGATGAAGTCACCTGAAAGAATTAGAAATACTAATAGAAACTCCATCTTCAGTAAAATAAGGAGGTTGCTAAAAACTCTAACTATGAAATAGATGAAAGGCATGGAAACTGAGCAGGATGTATGTGGAAGGAAGAGGGTTATCTTAAGAAATATAGATATCAGGAAAAGTCTGGAGAAGATAATTCTTGAAGCTGAGGAATCAGACTTTTCTCTAAAAAAATATAAATTCCTTGGGAGTAGAAATGGGAAACAGAAATGCAAGCTGACAGATGCAGCTGCCGTGCATTCAATTGCAATCTGAATAATTTAGGATGTCTAAGCAAAGAATCACACCAAGCAGCCATGTTTGCAGGCAGCAGTTTGTCACTGAGGTGGTGGAGGAAAAGACAGAATTTACAATACCAACAGCCTCATAGCTGTTTATTTGCATTTCTTAGAAAAATGTAAAGGTTAAACAAACTCACATGCAAAAACTCAAGCAAAAGAAAAATTCCTGCTTACCTGAAACATACCCTTTATCTCATCTTTGTAGCCAGTTCAGGAAAATTATTTATCTTCTTCAAAGATAAGAAATACAGAGTAACTAGCACACAAAAAGCACAAACACCCCAGACATGTGGGATTACATCAGAATAAAAAACTTCTGCACAATAAAGGAAACAACAGAGTGAAGAGGCAACCTACAGACTGGAGGAAAATATTTGCAAGATATATGTGTGACACGGGACTAATATCCAAAATATATAAAAGACTAAAACTAACTCTATAAAGAGAAAACAAATAAATTAAGTAAAAAATGGGCAATGGGCAATAGACTTGGATAGGCATTTTTCAAAAGAAGACATCAAAATAGCCTACAGGTATATGAAAAAATGGGTTTAGTGTGGTGGCTCATGCCTATCATCCTAGCACTTTGGGAGGCTGAGATCAGAGGATTGCTTGAGGCCAGGATTTAGAGACCAACCTGAGAGAAAGCCAGACAAAAACCAGAAAAATTAGCTGAGCATAGTGGTGTGTGCCTGTGGTCCCAGCTACTTTGGAGGCTGAGGCAGAAGGATGGCTTGAGCCCGTGAGTTAGAGGTTGCAGTTAACTCTGATGACACCATTGCACTGTAGTCTAAGTAACAACTTTTGGGTATGTACCTAAAAGATTTGAAATCAGTATATTGAAGAGATGTCCACACTCCTATATTCACTGCAGCATTAATCACAGCAGCTAAGTTATGGAATCAACCTTAGTATCCATCAACAGATAAATGGATAAAAAAAAATGCACACAATGGAATACTCTTCAGCCTTGAAAAAATGAAAGAAATGTTGCCATTTGTGACAACATGGATAAACATGGAGGATATTAAGTGAAATAAGCCAGGGCAGAATGACAAAGAACACATGATCTCATTTGTATGCAGGATCTAAAACACTTAAACTCATACAAGTAGAGAATCGAATGGGGCTTACTCGAGGCTGGGGTGGGGCAAATAAGAAGATCTTGATCAAAGGGTACAGGACTGCCCACTCTGTTCTCTATGCCAATGTCAGGAACTACACACTCTTCCTTACAATAGAAAAAGTAGTTGAGATTTTCATAGTGTGTTCAGGAGGCTGAAGCAGGAGGATAGTTAGCTCAGGAATTTGAGACTAACCTGGGCAACACAGCAAGACCCCATCTTAAAATAAAATTTAAGAAATGAAACTTTTGTGATGGAGAGGGTTATACTCTATCTATTGCCTAAATTTAGATATGTCATCCAAATTGTTTCTTAAAAGGTATAAAATACAAGGTTCAAACACGGAATATATATATATACATACATATATATATATGTATATATATATATATATATATATCTTTTTTACTCATTTTATTGGTTCAATGAATAATTATTTAGTGTGCTAGGAGCTGGGCATTCAGTAGCAAACTAAAGAAACACATCCTTTCCTGCATGAAAGAGCACACTTTCAAGGTGACATTTAAGTAAAAACCTGAAAAATACAAGATCCAGGCATATACAAACTTGGTAGAAATTTCCAGCAAAGGAAACTGTAAGTGCAAAGGGCCCTGAACACACATTTGCCGTATTTTAAAAAGTAGTGAGGAGGCCACTGAGGCTGGAGCAGATGAGATCTGAATGATGAGGGGGGCAGGAGCAGATGAGGTCTGAATGGTAAGGGGGACAGGAGCAGTTCTATGAATGATTTTGGCTTTGATGTTCACTGTGATAGGAAGCACTGGAAGATTTATCACCAAATCAGTGACAAGAACTGTCAGACAGTTTCAAAGGATTACTCTGGGAGATGTGTGGGTGGGAAAAGTGCAAAGAGACAAGCAGGGCTGCCTTTGGCATGGTCATGAGAGTGATAGTTGACTATTCATTTGGGATGTCATTTACATGGAAAACAAACCTTAGGAAAGTATTCTTACAGGTTCTTGCTGGGAGGAGGAATAAGCCAGTGGAGTATACTATCATATAATTTCTTTTTCAACCAGCGAGGATCGTGATTGCACAGTAGCAGCTGAAAACCATAGTTAACCAAATAACAAAACAATTTCAATTAAGAGAGCAAGCTCCAGCCCATGAAAGTGTCAAGTTCTCTTGGGGAATTTCATTGGAAGCCAGACTTGATGCTCTGCTTTTTTCCATCACCCCACATTCCCTGTGAAATGAGGGTTTGTGTTTCCTGCCATCATCTGGAAACTGAAGGACTCTAAGCCGTAAATCTGGAGACCTGGGTTTGTAGTGTGGCTCTGTCAGAACCTGGTTAGTTGACTTTGGGACACATCACACAGTTGCTCCAGCCTCTGTTTGCCAAGTGTGTCTTCTGTGGTTTGGGTCTCCTTTCTGCTGCGTCTCCTGTGGCTGCATCTGAAAGCACCTCCTAGCCGAGAAAGTGGCGCTCTATGCAAGGGCATTGTCAGAGGCTTTGTCCAAATACTAAGGGAAAGATCTGCACCACGGAAAGGGAGATAGGACAAACAGACAAAGAAAAACATAAAGTCATCTCTGTCATATACTTTGTTTTATGCAGACGTGGCAAACATCATTCTCTCTTCACGATTCAGAAACACCACGGGCATGTACATAAGTTGTCACATACAAAGCACTACCGATGAAGGCTTGGGGTGTTTAGTGCCTTGCAGGGTTGGAGGGATCAGTGGGCAAGTCGTCCAGCACTGGTTCATGTGGTCAGAGAAGGGATGTCTGGAAGAGCCACTTGGGCCGAGACCTACATAGTGAGAAGAAAGTCCCTTTGGAGTTTGAGGGAGGTGTGCTCATGGCACAGGAGTCACTTCAGGAACTATGTGACTGATATAAATATGCAAAGCAGTGAGCTGTGAGATGAGAGGGGACAGGTGTGGCTGCTGCTCAGCCGTGTACCCTTGGTCCACTTCTAAGTTATCTGCAGAGAAGGTGGATGGTTCCCCCCAACATTCTACAAGCCTTTCACCCCAACTGCGTGCATCTATCTGCTTCTTTGCCTGTGAGGTCCCTGCCCCATTACTCATAGGGCCATCAAAAATGCAGGGGAGTGCCCCAGACCAGCCCTCAAGCAGTGGGGGGCAGGCCCTGACATCCCCCTTCTATGGTGACAGAATTCAGGGGGATGTTCCCTTTACTTTCTCACAGGGTCTCCAACAGGACTACCCACAGTAGTAATCCCCTCATTCACAACCCCATATTAGTTTGCTGGGGTTGCCCTAACAAAGTACCCCCCAATCCGATGACTTCAACACATGAAATGCATTTGTCACAATCCTGGTGGCTGAAGTGTGACATTGTCAGGGTTGGTTCATTCTGAGGCTTCTCCTTGACTTACAGATGGCCACCTCGCCCCATGTCCCCGCACAGTCCTGCCTCTAACCCTATCTGCGACCCTATCTTTTCTTATAAGGATACCAGTCACTGGGGCAGGACCCATCCATGTGACCTCATTTTACCTTAATCATTTTTCGAAAGGTCTTATTTCTAGATACAGGCGCATTTTGTGGTACTGAGGGGTAGGGTTTCAACATGTGAATTTGGGAGGGATACATTTCAGCCCATTATTGTCCCTCACTGCCTTCTTGGATCCCCTCCCAAATAAATTACCTGTATATAATAAGTTTTTGTCTTTTGGGGAAACCAAAGTAAGACAATAGGAAATGGTAAAAACAAAACAAAACAAAAAACCAACACCCTATATGGGCAATTGGAGAGTGCACATGCATTTAAATTCACTTTAGAAAAGCAGGAAATAAAAACCAAAACATCGTGTGGGCCACAGAAAACACTTCCACAATCCCAGTCCTGCGTGTTCGCAATACCTGGGCCAGATCCTCTTTAGGTGCAAGGGTTACTTTCTGTGAGGTG
The DNA here is from genome assembly GCA_963574655.1 of Perodicticus potto. Taxonomy (NCBI): domain Eukaryota; kingdom Metazoa; phylum Chordata; class Mammalia; order Primates; family Lorisidae; genus Perodicticus; species Perodicticus potto. The sequence goes on along the minus strand of CAUYRH010127495.1, from coordinate 9,031 downwards.
AGTGCGCGTCATCTGTGTGTACAAGGAGGTAACCCTCCCCAGCTTCCAAAATGTAGGAAACGTGCACCCTTGAAAATAGAGGGAGGGAATTATCTGTGATGTCCTTCTGTATTCTGAGGCTTTAGGGAGGCTCTCACTCGGTGTTTCAGTAACACACAAGGCAGAGTTTACTCCTAGGCATATTGTAGCTTGGGGGAGGGGCGGTGGCGGTACTTCCCGCTGGGTACCAGAGGGCTGAGTAACAGCAGGTGAGTGATGCCTGATCACTCGGCGCATCCTTCCGCGCGCGGTGCCAGCTTGTCCCACTAGAGGGCATTGCAGCCACAAAAACAAGTGATGAGAGGCTTCTGCTCTTAACCGGTACCGGATTGTATTCACGGCTAAAATCACAGACACCCCTTCTGTGCTTCATTGTGATTTTCGCCAATCGCAGCCGTGTTCAGGATGCCGGATTGGGAGTGTGAGTTTGCCACGAAGGGCAGACGATGTGGATAATGCCTCTTACCGCACACAGTTTCTACCCCACTGGCTGCAGTGAGGTGGGACCTGGTGGGGCTGCGTAGGATGGGGCCCGACCCCGAGGCTGAAGACCAGAGTTTGGATTTTGTCTCTGGCCCATCCTGGCACTGTGATTATAAACGGATTGTTTAAACCTGGTGTATCTCAGTTTCCTAATCTGTAAACTCACCTAGGGGTGGGGAACCTGAAGCCTTCTGACTTCAAGATTGTTCTTTTATAAGAATCAAAGGAGGCGAGAAAAGCTCCACCTTCATCCGCGGCACTCCGTTTCGTAAAAGGATTTGTTCCGTAAAATTTGGATTAGGTCAAAAGGCGGCACTTAAGGCCCTAGAAGGCCACAGGTTCCCCATCCCAAATTGCTTCTTCTTTAATAAGCACATTCTCCTGGGATGGCACTCACCTTGAGCGGGTATAATAAAATCATCACAACTTTGGTGTGTTAATTTTAGGGATTAGTGCCTCTGGCTTGGAGCAAGAGCTAAGCCATTCGGATTTGGGGAAATGCAGGAGACATTTTAGCACCACGGTAGAGTTCTCTGTTGGGATATCAGATTCTGGTCTCCAAAGCCAGTTGTGGCCAGAGAGAGAAAAAGAGAGAAGAGAAAAGACTGAACCAGAAGGAGATGGTTCAACCACACAAGTTTGCAAAGAGTAGCCAGGTTTTAAAAATCTTCATTTACTATCAGAATCCCAGAATCCCTACTAGCGTTTGAGGTCGTATCTATATGATGACACATTTACCATTACTTCAGTTGGTAAGTATTTACCGAACATACCTTATTATCCCCAAAAGAAAACAGAAGTGATATAAAGCTAGTCAGGTTTCCAGACTAATTTGGGGGATGTAAAGATGACAACATTACATGATCTGTGCTACGACTCTAAACTCTGTGAAGGCAAGGCCGGGTCCTTCTTCTTCACTTCTACATTCTAAATATTGTGTCTATTAGCTGAGATTCATGCATTACACATTAGTAAAGTTTATTTCCCTGCTAAAGGAAAAGATAGATGCCAGCACTAGGTCTAACATTTTCTTGTTGCATTTATACAGGCAGCCCCTTTTGGAGGCTCCTGCAACAGTCATATTCTTGGGATTTTCCAACACTTATCCTGCCCACCTGGGAGCAATTTTTCGGGCCCATCCCAGAATCTCTGGGAGTTAGAATCCCTGTGAGTTGTTCCCAGGTCATTTGCACAGTTCGTAAAGATGCCAGGTGCCTTCGTGTTGGAGAATCACGGCCTGGGGTTTGGGCTAGAAAATACAATTCCTTTAGAAGGCCTATTTTCTTTTCCTACTACTTTCTTCTCCTGACCTGTCAACCAACTGACACTCTGCTTTAGAGAAAAGAGGAAGATAAGCACAGTCTTGGGGCACAACTCCCCCCTCCTGAGTGGTAACCACAGTGTTGATGCCACGCAGTAGACTTCATCCTACCCAGGATCATGTTCTTCTTCTGTGTTATCAAAGACAGAATAAAACATTCTCTTTTTGTTGTTGTTAGACATTTTCCTGAGAAACCTGGTATATATTATTTGGCCGTACCCATTTGTTCTGTTGCTTTTCTTGGATGGTATGGCCTCTCCTTTCACATCTTATATGTAGCCCTTTGAATATGTGAGTTCCTCAGGGCCTGTGTTGGTCTCTTGATGTTTTTCTCATCAGAACTTTTTTATGACTACAATATAAAATTATCATTTCTGAGACTGCCCTATTGAATCTATGTTTCTTTTGGGATCTCCAGAACTCCTCTGTCTAGTATGACATCCACCAGACAAAATTCCCTAAGTCAGGTGAGTTGAATGAGTCAGCCCTCATTTCAAGGGCTCAGCAGCCACCCTGAGCTAGCAATTCCAGCATCAGATAGTTTACATCATAGAACCTTTCTATCATCACGAGACTTATATTGGAGAGTGCTACTCTACAACCTTCCTATCCCCCAGTGTTTGCTTTAAAACTAGTTTAAATTTGCTTTTATACAGCTGCACCAAAGTTTGAATCTATCTATTACCTTTTCAAGTCATTTGGGACAATAAATGCCCCAAGTTTCCCAAAGCTGACTCTCCTTCCTCTTTCTGGTCAGCTCCACCTGTGTGTTACAACATGGCCTCAAGCAGCAGGTGCCCTCATTTCTTTTGCTCCCTTATTAGAATGCAAATTGTCAGAGAATACTGAGACAAGCAAGAGCTTGCACGTTTCTCTGCTATATGCTACATATCACCTCCTTGGAAAGTGGCTTGCGGACACGCTCCAACAAAAAGAATATGGAAACCAGCAAGGCTGTTTCCTACCAGTTCTCTTCTTCTCTTTTTACACATAGTAGGATTGCACTTATCTGCCCACATTTGAAGTTAGACTTAATTGTGGGACTTGCTTTGGCCAGTGAGGTATACATGAGCATGATAGGTGCTCCTTTCAGGTGGAATTTTTCAGAGCCAGTGACAAATTGGCTGAGTTCTATTTTCCTCCACTAAGTGGCCTGCCGTTCTTCAGGCTGGGTCCTACAATGACAGAGATGCCAGGCAGAGCCACAGTCGATCTGAAGTGGACGTGCACTTGTCTGAGCAAGCAATGAAGCTTTGTGTTTCAAGTTGCCGAGGTTGTGGGTTGTTGCTACTTTAGCATAAAGAACTCTATCCTGACCCATATGGAGAAAGTACCCAAAAAGGGGAAGCATGCAATCTAGCAAACAGTGAGTGCAGAACAGGACAAGCTTAAAGGGAAGTTCAGAGCAGACGCAGGGAAAGCCCAAGGCAAGAAGTCAAGGAAATAATTTGATGTAACTGAGAGTCTGGGGAAAAATAGATATATGATCAAGGCAACCAGGATGTGGGGGAAAGATGTGAAATTCAAGGAAAAAAATTGAAAAATATGATAATACTATGTACATTATCTTCATAGACAATAAATTTTCAAGGTAATGAAAAAATACATAGGTATGTATGTGTATAAATGTATATATACATACTATGTTTTATACATAAAAACATGGTATATTAGTCAGGGTTCTCCAGAGAAAAATAAGACCAATTATATACACACACACACAGTGTATGTGTGTGTGTTTCTGTGTGTGTGTGTGTGTATATATATGCCATGTTATAACATAATGTATAGGTGTGTATATATACATATGTGTGTGTATATATATATATATATATATATATATGTAGAGAGAGAGAGAGAGAGAGAGAGAGAGATTTCTTATAAGGAACTGGCTCACAATTCTCATGATTTGCGCAGCTGTGAAGCTCCAGTCTGCCATCTGTGAGCTAGAGACCCAGGAGAGCCACTGTTGTAATCCAGTCCTAGTCTGAAGGCCTGAGAACCAGGAGAAAAGATGGTGCAAGGTCCACTCTGAGGACAGGACAAGGCTGATGTTGCAGCTCAGGACAGTCTGTCAGAGAGACTGAATTCTCTCTTGCTGGCCTTTTGTTTCTTTAAAGCCTTTGATAAACTGGATGAGGCCCACCCACATTAGGAAGGGCACTCTGCTTTACTCAATCTACTGATTCAAATGTTAATGTCACCCAGAAACACCCTCACAGACACACCCAGAATAATTGTTAATCAAATTTCTGGGTTCCCTGGGCCCCAGTCATAATGACACAGAAAATCGGAACCTAAAGTTCCATTGCCTGCTCAGAGTGTACTCACATCATTTCCCTTTCTGTGCCTTGGTTTCCGTCTTTATAACAAGAGGAGATAATAACCTCATGCATATTATGATGATTAAAATAATCAAATTATTTAAAATGATCAGTATAATGCCCAGAATATAAGAGGCACTCAGTAAATGCTAGATGTCTTCTTCATCATCACGTGAAAAACATTTTGCTGGGCATCGCAGCTTCAAATATAAGTAAGAAACATTTGGTCTCTGTCTTTGCAAAGCTTAAAAGTCTAGTAATGGAAAAAAAAGAAGTGATCAAGCAGACGTCAGGCAAGAAGACTAGTGTTCCAAGGGGACTGCCCAGGGTTGCTGAAGGGTGTCACCTCTTTTATCATGCACTGAATAATGCTATCAGCCTCTAACTCTGGTTTGTGACTATATGACTTTCCTTGACAATCAGTGAGATGATAAATAAGCTATTTCTGTAGCAACTCATGGGGTAGTGTTGGAGACACCTGTAAGACCTGCCTATTCTCTTCTGTATAGAATTTCAACTTTCCTGAATCTCTCCAGAAAATATGCAGTGATAAAAGTACTTGGTATTCCCCAAACTACAGGTAAGCCAAGGTGTGGCCCCTGTTATAGGCAACTGTAAGCATTTTCTGGGTCTTTCATTACATCCCATCTCTAGGCGAGTGTGGTCTGGTTACTTTCCAAGCCAGAAGGCACGGGCTTTGCATTTGCTTCAAATCTATGCACTTTAAAAAATACCATGACATTTTACTTCTGAGATAAAAGTCAAATGCCAAAAAAAATAAAAAATCACCTCCACAAATATGAGTATTAAACACTTAATTTATAAATGCAAACAAGATCACATGCCAAGATGCCAACACAGCCTAGTTTACAGACTTAAAAATTGTGGGCAATGATCCTCAGGCCTTCTCTGCACCTGTGTGTTTATGCTTTCTCAAAGATTGAGAGAGCTGTTCCAGAAAGAAACCTCTATCAGTGTTCCTTCCTGTTTGAATGCTTAAATGCACCTGGTGGGCTTGAGGTTACAGTTCTGGAATTTATTAAGAATGGAACCAAAAAGTGAGATGATAGACAGTGCCTCTGTGCTCTGCATGCTTCACACACTTGTATCATTTGGAAACTACCCTTTCTTCAGTCCATCATGCCCTAGTGAGACTACTAATCTCAGCATCCACTCTACACCATGGTCCCATGAAGGTTTCTGATCCCCACTGTTCCAGGCATGGTACTCTTTTCCCTGGAACTGCACATATAAATGGATGCTTTCAAAGAGGCAGGGCTTGGTCCTAGAGAAGCTCTTTGAAGATCATACAAGAGACCATTTGTATATTTGTAAAGGATATTTGGAGATAGCAGGGTCAGGAGTTGCTAAGCTAGTAGGAGATAAAATTGGGAGCATTGGGAGCTGTCTTTCTCTCCTCAGAAGTCTGCAGATGCAGGGCGGAAGAGTCTCAGCTGCATCTAAAAGTGGCTTTGCACCTGCACTGCCCAGTTGTGTGCACCAATGTGTTCCCCTTTCACTTGAGCTACCTTGAATTAAGTTTCCGGTATAAGTGTTTTAAAACAGTCTGTCTTCTGTGGCTCACAACTGTAATTCCAGCACCCTGAGAAGCCAAGGAGGAAGGGTTGTTTGATTTCAGGAATTAGAGACCAGACTGAGCAGGAATGAGAACCCCGATTGTACTAAAAATAGAAAAATGAGCCGGGCTGCATGGTATGCGCCTGTAGTCCCAGCTACTCAGGAGGCTGAAGGAGGATCACTTGAGCCCAGGAGTGTGAGGTTGCTGTGAGTTATGATGATGCCACTGCACTCTAGCTCGGTGACAGAATGAGACTGTGCCTCAAGGAAATCTGTCTTGGCCATTCTTTGAGCTTCCATCACATTGGCCAACCAAACCTTCCCAGAAACGTGGGAAGACAGAACAGAGCCAACATGAGCACGTGGAGTTGAGAAGAAAACCAGATATGCAAATGCATTTTGTCCAGTGATTCTGAGGTTAGTCTAGGCTTTCAAATGCAGCCACTCACTGCACCTGACATGCTCTCTCGGTCAGGCCCCTGGAGTGGACACACTGGCTCTATTTAGACACATGTAATCTACCTTCTTCCACCTTCTTTTTCCTGCTGATAGTCACAGATGGCTTTTAGCCCTTAACTTGGGTTGGTAGGACATGAGTTCTCACATTTGCCTGAAATGATTACAACTAACCTTCCAGGACAGAGGGATAAACAGGGGTTTGGGGCTCTGAGATGTCAAAATGATTGGGCAATAATTCCATAGCTCCTCTGTCCTCAGCCAACCCCTAGGGCTTCAGGATACATCTTTCCCCTGACCTCTCCGGCCATCAAGTCTTCTCAGTCTTACTGGCTCTCTAGGGGAATTTTCAGCTGATCACTCCAAAAAGACTTTGAGGCTCAGGTAACCCTACCACCTTCCCAGATTCTTCTACCAGCAACCCAGAAGAGTAAATTCCACCAAGATCTCTGCTGCCCTTGAAATGGGATGTCCACACATGCAGGGGTACAGACCATTAGCCTGCTCGGGCCCTAGACATCTTGTGTCCCCCAATTCTCTAAATCTTTGACAGGGTTTGCAGGCTCATGCTCCCTGATTGCAGTCAGTTTCCTCTCACACCAAACACTTCATCTTGCCCAAATATCATGTCCCATGGCCTGTTGTCCCTGCTCCACTCTAGTCTACTCCCAGAAGTCGACCTCCACTTAACTCCAAACCCACACACATCTTATTGGCACTGCACACATGGACATCTTGGTTCAAAGTTAGAGTCTTGGGTAGGGAAGGGAGGTACCTTATATCAGAGCAACCACAAATATCCATTAAATACATTAAATTAGTTAAATACACAAGATGTCTGCTTTTAAGACTTTTTGGATCATCATTCATCTCACCAACTTCGCTCTTCTTTCTCCAGTTTTCTCTCCCTTCTCTTTTTATCTCCCTCTCCCATCCTGTTTACTTCCTCTGCAGAGCTGTGTGGTCCTCTTTAACCCATTTCATCAAGATCTAAGCTTTTCTAATCTCAGCAGCCCAAAGTCAGCTTTTTCGCTAACCAAAGCTGTGATACCTACAGTTTTGATTTCTACCACAATGCCGACATATACTTTAACTGATGTACATTCATTCTTTCACTCTCTTGTATGTGTGTGTATTTGTGTATATATATATTCATGTGTGTATGACGGGTATACACACATGCAATATGCATGCAATATATATAGCTGGATAGAGGGATAGATAGATGTATGCATAAGTTCTGTGTATTCTCTTCTACTTCTCTTGCTCAAGGTATCTTTATTTATAAAAATAGGGTTTCATTTCTAATGCTCTTTCTAATGCTCCATCCAACTCTAAATTTATTTTTAGTATATATACTGTGTTGATGTGCATACGTATATGGTAGGGTATATATAAATTAGACTGTTAAAACTTAATATTCCTTTAATTAAATTGTTAAAACTTAGTATTCCCTTCCAGGTATGGTTTCATATTTTTTTATTTTTTTCACATTAAAATGGAATTTCTACACTTATTCAATGGCTGTGAAATGTCACAATAATTATAGAACTATATTGAACTCTAACACGTAATAAAGTTCCTCTTTTTGGCTCTGAGTTTAGTAGAAAAATTATTGAGTCCATGTGAGCTTAACAAAGCTAATGAACATTATTCAATACCAAAGGAAGATGAGGTGGCCCTCTGTGTTCTGATTTCTCTGTGGAACGGGAGTGACTCTTAATGTCTGCCATTGACCTGTCCTCAGTGGTCAGCTAAGAATGGGCTTCATTTCATGGTCAACTGGAGCTAGGTCTGTTCAAGTTTCATGAATGCTCCCGGCGCCACCTGGTAGCATCATAAAATACTAGGAGATAATAAGGTTTCTAGACATGACATTAACTTTTAGAGCATGTAAGTATCATCTGACACAGTCTACTTAGATGAGTCCAATATTTTGAAGAAAATACATCCATTTCTTTATCGTACACTAACCTGAAGGCAAGTAATTCCAGGCAAGGGGAATTACTTCAGAATCGTGTGAAAGTTGAGCAAATTTTTGTACTTGATTTGACTTTTGGGATTCCCATTTTCTGCCTTTAAAAAAATTATCTTTCTTTGTCAGTGAAGCAGAGCAAAAAGGACCTATCTAGGGTTAAATCAAGCACCAGGTTCAATAGCTATGTAACCTTAGAAATGCAGCTCAGCCTTTCTAAGGAACAGTTCCTCCTTGTTTACCTTAAATGATTGTTCTTCAATCCTTGAGGATAATGATACTTACCTTGAGGGACTGTTCTATGGATTAATTATAAAGTCTAGACATTTATGTGATAAGTGAATATCAGTGGCATTTCTCCCCTAATCCTCTTCTTCTTACCTTGCTCCATTTAAATCTAGAATGAGCACAGGTGGGATTAGGATTTGGGGGAATATAGAGCAGTGAAACTCTGTTCTCTAGCCCTGGAACTGACTGAGGGGATAATGGCAGATTTTCTCCATCTCCCTTCCTGAAGGGGAGCTTTATGAACCAGGGTCCAGGCAAGACAACAGAACATGCCAGGAATTCTGTAGCAAGAGCAGAGGGAAGCAGCTAGTTAGAAGGTTGCTGAAAATATTCAAAAGCTAAATGGGATGGGGGCTACTACTGGTTTTAGCAACTGCAGGAAGCCGCTATCACTCTGATGCTTGAAGAACAAAAGGAGATGGTGCTGGCTTTTTTCATGTGGATTAATTTGAGTTCTCTATAGATCCTAGTTATCAAGCTTTTGTCTGATTCAAAATATGCAAATATCCTTTCCCATTGGGTAGGATGTCTATTTGCTTTGGTTGTTGCTCCTTAGCTGTACAGAAG
>CAUYRH010127494.1:0-11881 GCA_963574655.1 Perodicticus potto | reverse complement strand
CTGAATCCCTGCCACCACAGTGAAATTATTTGACGATTATGCTGACAGACAGATGTTAATGAGGAACATTGTCCAGCTGCTGCAAATTAGCAAAACTTCCCAGGAAGGGTCCATCCAGAGGTTCTGTTCTCCTGCTGCCGCCGCGGAGCTGCCTGCAGCCCTAAGTCCGACACTAAAGTGGCTCCGGGGACCCACATCTCCCTAGAGGTTGTGGCGCAGTCTGGACCCAAGCCATGGCGAGAGCGGCGGCGACACCAAACGCCTCCCGACCGACCAGGAAACACTGACTCTCTAAGTTTCTTAATATTTATTTTTCTACTAAAGGACTAAAACAGGTTAGCTTCATCTTATGGAGTATTTTATAATTGAAATCCTCAGAAGCTAAATAAAGGGAAGAAGTCAAAGGTTAAAGACCAAGGCTAAGTTATTGGGCCGTATTGTAGAAGTGAGACCCAGTGTGAGTGGCAGCCCTCTGAAGTCTTTTCCTGTGAGGAAGAAAGGGCATTTATAAATTGGTTGGGATACAGAAGTCAAGTCTGTGGATTTTGTTATAGGGCACATTTCAAGAGGATAAAATCATGACCAAGCTAAAATAATCATGTGTCTAAGATTTTATTTAGTGCAGTAATTAATAAGGAGCCAGGCCCAACCCATTTAAAGCAGCAATAGGAAAACCATAGGAAAGCATAACTGGCTTTCTCCACTGGCAAGTTGAGGGTGAGATGGATTCCAGCAGCTTCATAGGTCCAGCTGCCTCATCACCCCCATAAGATGGATACTGCCTACGTGCACCCGGGGTTGTGTAGGATAAAAGATGAAAGTGAGAGAGGATACACGAGAAGGGTGAGGTCTAGGAGTACAGGTCTTCTCAAGGAGACCATAAGGATACACTTGCATGGTCCTTTCCATGGTGACTTAGCCCTTGGGAATTTGTAAACTTAATTTCCTGGAACTTGGAAATTTCCAAGTTCCGTGAAATCCTGTAGTGCTATAGGGGCTGGAATAGCATCTCCCGCTTGATTCAAACTGGCTAATGAGAAGGGTACCTGTGGGTTAGAAATGTATTGACTGTCGATAAAAAGGGAAAGACCAAGACCAATTCCAAATGAGCGCGGCCATTTGGAATTCTTCAATGCTGTAAGCTCCCAGCTGGTGAATAAAGCCCTTCCTCTTATAAATGTGGTGTTTGAGTGCTTTTTCTGTCCGTTAGGCCTCGTCTTCCTGCAACAAAAGGACAAAAAGATGAGAAGACTGTTAACTCCGAAATGATGACAGGCGCCATTGCTCTTAGATCCTCCGGGGAACAGGACAAGGTAAGAATGAATGGGCCAAGTCCTGTCATAATGAGAGTTAACAGCTAAGTGCTGTGACAAATTGTTTTACTTATCCATTAGTTGCTAGATCTGCATTATGTTGCCTTATTATCTAACTGCCCTTTATGTTACCTGTTAACTTAACCAAATTGCAAGGTTCGCTTCTGTAAAAGGGGTCATCGTGACCCCATGCTTGTTTTTTACTTCTTTTGCCAACTTCCTTTTTGCTTCTAATTGCTAACTTTCAGCCCACCTGTTTGGCCCTTTGCCAACTTTCAGACTAGAAAAAACGCCAGCTTCAGACCCCTCAATGTTCTCTCACTTAGTCTGCATCAGACTTTGCTGAGACAGCCCCATGGTTAATAAAAGACTCCTTTTTGAAATTCTAATATGAATGGGGGGGGTCCTTATCTTGCCCCATAACAGGGGATGGAGGATGGCCTCCACCAGATAATTCTCTTATCTACAGACAAGAATTATTTGCATTTTTGTCTACAACTTAGAGGTGTGAAATAGCCCAAAAGCATTGAAAGGAGCAAAGCGTCCCTTCTCCCCAGGGTCAGTAATTCCCAGAGGCTCCAGCATTGAATTTAAAGGATGTTCAGTAATCTTTTTTGCTTATGCCATTCTTAAATTTTTCCTTGTTGTCCTCCCTCTATAGTAACTAATGCTTCCTCTGATAGGATCCATCCAGTGATTACCCATATTCTCTTCTTTAAAAGCCAAGTCTGACTCTAAATGTCCTTTTCCTTTGTCCCACTCTTGGTCTTCACTATAAATAAGAGAAGCATCAAGGACAACCAGAAATATCTAAATTTGTAACCAGCTATAAGTATAGTTGCACAAGTCTGGTGATTGCTTTTGCTTAACAACTGTCTTTTCCTTAGGAGGGCTTTTTTGTTTGTTTTTATTTACTATTATAGGTGATGACATCATATAATTTTAAGTTGAATCTAATCAGCCATAGCCATAATATACTTTGACATATTGTAGTTTAACTTTAGGATTTTATCTATAAGTGAGAAGTGAAGGTTAACGAATTTTAAGTTAGCCCAGGGGTTCTCAAGTGGAGCCCCTTTGTCCCCCAGGGGACATTTGACGATATCTGCAGACATTTTTGGTTATTAACATGTGGTGTGAGGCAGCCATACTTTGGGCCTCTAGAGGGTATAGAGGTCAGGAATGCTACTAAACATTCTGCAATACCCAGACCGTACCCGGCTACCAAGTTACCTGTCTCCAAATTTTAACAGTGCCCAGCTTGAGAAATCCTGATAGCCTTTTGAAAAATGTTAGAGGAAAGCTCAGGTTTCTGCTGTGATAAAACTAAAAATAATTTTGTGCTCTTAAATCTATATGGAAGGCTTGCGTTTCATTGTTACAGTCTTAAAATAATTTCTTATTATAATTTTATGTTTTAGAAATTAAGCAGTCAGCAATTCCTTTAACTTGAGAGACAGTTATTAAGTGGAAATAGTTGCTTTCCTTTTGTAGTAAGTGTATAGCACTTAAGAATTTTTACATTACTTTTCCTGTTTTAGGTTTCACTGAAGAAACATCTTGGAGATTCATTGCACTTCTAAGATTTAATATTTATGACTTGGAGTTGTCAACCTACTTAAAGATACATTTTGGAAATCAAAATGAAACCTTTCTATGAAGTTTTAGAACAATTATACAAGAAGGTACTTCATGGAGCCACACTTGAAAATGACAGCCATCATTACACCTTTTATCTCAACCCCGCATTTTCAGATCAAGAGTGCTCTACAACCACCTCTTTAGAATGGACAAACACCTTTGGCCTCCACGGCAAGCATCAGCCATCCTCTGTCAAGGTGGCTCCCATTTCTGTGGTACCAGTGTGTTCGAAGAGCTCCTCTCAGATGAGGGATGCCATAGAAGTGAGGCTCCTTCAGTTAACAGTGATGGATGTCATGATAGCCAGGATATTGTCTGTTGAAACTGAGTTCCATGCAAAGGAGAAATACAGAAATATAATTACAATTCTTTTAGAATCAGCTGAAGTGGATGCTAAATTAGTAAGTAATTTGTTATTTTTTTATTTAAAAGATCCAGATATTTAAAATAAAAGTTTTAAAAACATTCAGCATAAGGCTGGGCACGGTGGCTCACGCCTGTAATCCTAGCACTCTGGGAGGCCAAGGCGGTGGATCACCTAAGCTCGTTAGTTCAAGACCAGCCTGAGCTAGAGCAAGACCCCATCTCTAAAAATAGCCAGCATTGTGGTAGGTGCCTGTAGTCCCAGCTACTCCAGAGGCTGACACAGGAGGATCACTTGAGCCCAAGAGTTTGAGGTTGCTGTGAGCCATGATGCCACAGCACTCTGCCAAGGGCGACAAAATTGAGACTTTGTCTTAAAAAATAAATAAATAAAATAAATAAAAATAAAAACATTCAGCATAATAAATGCATTTGTTTTTCTGTAGATTTCTCTGTTCCAAAATTTGAATAAATTATTATCTCACATGGCTGCAAAGTGCCTTGCATTGCTTCTATATTTCCAATTGAGAGAAAAGGTAAGAAAAGTAATCAAATTATGTTATTATTTCTCTTATAGTTTCTTTAAAATTGCTCTTTGTCATTTGATTTTACCCTTCATATATTTGTATTAATGTTTGCTCATTAATAACATGTAAATCTACAAAAACTTAAGATTAGTCTTCAATATGTTGAAAATCATAATCAGATTCTTAACCTGAGAGGTGAGTGTCATATCAAAGAGTAGATTACTTTTCAGATTCTCAAAGGACTAGGCAGACCTCCTTCTCCCAGGAAAGATTTAGAAACTCCTACTTGAGAACAAACTCATTAGCTCAGGTTTAACATGAACTGAGAATTATGCTGAGAATGGTCTTCAGCATAATGAAAAACAATGCAAACAAACCAGGTTTTTCTATTTCTGAATTAGTTAATAAACAGATTTAGGCATCTGCTGACTCTTCAGCTATAATCACATGTTTCTTATTTTAACTTTTTTCTGAATATAAAAACTGATATTCATAGAAAATTTGGAATCTGGAACAAAATGTAAAGAACAAAGTTAAAAGTATACATCAATTCACAGAGGTAACAGTGCTAATTTTTTTTGTTGCTCTTTGATCTTTGATTTCTATAGCATACTGGATTTCTTGACATAAGAACGTTAGAATATCTCTGTTCCTTCCTGTTTTAGCACATATTATACTTTTTTTTGGCAGATGAGTAAACAATGTTTTATATAGTTGCAGTGTGTATAACAGCTAATTTGTGATTGTAAAGAAAAGATTGTATTATAACTACATTCTTTATTTTTTTACTTGTAGAAAACATTAAGTAATTCCTGGATTACTTTTTGCCAAAAAAGTCTTTCTGAATACTCTGAGAGTGATAAAATAATATACTGCCTCTGGACTCTTACAGCTGTAATAAAAGAAATCTTTAAAGATACATGTTCACAAAAAGCAGGTACAGATCACCTTGACCCATAAACTGTTGTCTTCTTACTTCTAGGATCATTATGTTTATAACTAAAAACAAAACTTACTTTAAAACATTTGATCATTCTTAGAGTGTAAAAAACTAATTCTTTCTCCATTTTTTCTTGTTGAGGATAATCTTTCATAAAAGAAAAGCAGGCCAGGCACAGTGGCTCACGCCTATAATCCTAGCACTCTGGGAGGCTGAGGCAGATGAATTGCTTGAGCTCACGGGTTTGAGACCAGTCTGAGCAAAAAAGCAAGACCCCATGTCTACTAGAAGAAAAAAAAAAATAGAAAAACTAAGGCAAGAGAATCACTTGAGCCTAAGAGTTGGAGGTTGCTGTGAGCTATGATGTAACAGCACTCTACCCAGCGTGATAGCTTGAGACTGTCTCAAAAAAAAATTTCATTTATAAAAGAAAAACAAGAAAAGGAAAAAAATAGCTTTTTGCTATTATATATCTCTTGCATAGTTTGCTGTTGATATTTGTAAAATGAATTTTAACTGGGATTATTAGCAGTTAATCTTTATATCCTCATTTGTTCATGTCAGAGGTAAACATTACAAATTTTTTTTTCATCTTATAAAGTGAGATTTATAACAATTGAATTGTAAAATTGTGGTTTAAGAAGACTTTGTTTTTCCTGTTATTTATAATTACTATTTTTATAATTGCAGAAATTCTAAAGCAGTTCCTGACTCCTTTTGACATTGTTTTTGAAGTGTTTTACAATTCCTTATTTTCTCAGCATTTTGAAAACTGCCAAGATACTTCTAAAATAATAAACAGCTTGATATGTTTTCTGGAATTGCTTGAGCTTCTTGTGGCCTCCAGAATCTACCTGAAGTTACATTTCACTTGCCAGAGGATTTTATTTTTGAAACCATCTTGTGTGCTAGAAGTTATTACTTGGCCTGTTCAGGCTTTTGTCAAAAGAAAGGTCATCATGTTTATCAAAAAGTGCCTTCTCCATAAAGTGGGTGAAGACCTCTTTTGTGGCTCTGTGCCAGCCTTGATGCCAGACTGTCATTTAGAGGTGGACATGTTGACTTTAGCCAATGCTGTTTTGCAAGCTGTGAATTCGGGGTTGTTAAGGACATTGTCTGTTCGTGGAAAACTTTCCTTCTTCGGAGGCGATGAAGTTCAGCCTGGATGTGAACATATCTCTGGTCCAGATCATGTGATCCTTAGAGCAGTGAGCTTAGCTATATTGAAATCCTTAGAAATCAAGTTTCAAAATTGTCCTTCAGCAAATGAAATGAAAGGTAATTCTCCAAACTCCCTTTGTATGCAAAGTAATAACTATTTACTTAAGTACAATAATTCATAATTATCAAATCTCAGGACTAGTAAAAAATCTGCTAATTAAAGCTATGTGTTATCCTACTTCTGATTTATTAAATTTTCTTCCAAAAAAGAGAGAATTGGGTGGCACCCGTAGCTCATTGAGTAGGGTGCCAGCCACATACACCGAGGCTGGCAGGTTCGAGCCAGGGAACAACAAGGACAACTGCAACAACAACAACAACAAAAATAGCACTGTGGTAGGCGCCTGTAAGTCCCAGCTACTTGGGAGGCTGAAGCAAAAGAATTGCTTAAGCCCAAGAGTTTTCGGTTACTGTGAGCTGTGATGCCACAGCACTCTACCAAGGGCAACAGCTTGAGACCCTGTCTCAGAAAAAAGAAAGATTGCAAAAAGAGAGAATTGGGATTACCTTAAGAAACATGTTAGCTTTTTGTGGACTGAACTGAATTTGTAAACCATGATAAATAATTAAAATTTAGGTTTGGGGAAAAAGTTTCCATTGAGTCATCTCAAAGTAAGTAAGAAAAGTCAATTCATTTTTCAAATAGCTGGAGTATTTATATTAATTATCCATCATAAAATTAATATTCCTACTAGTGTGGACTCTTGATAATTAGAAATTAAATTGAAAGTAATGTATGAGAATTTATATTGACAAATTGTTGCAAAGAATTCAAAGAAAGCCAAATAAAGTATGATTTTCAGTTTTGGCACTGGAGAAGACATGTTCTCCATTTCACGTAAGTAAAATGACTAGTGAACATCTCTAAATAAGCGGCACACAGAGCTAATGAAAAGTATGGATTATGAGCAGTGATTTCTCTGAATTGCTTTGGATATAATTTAGCCTTTACATGTTAATTATAATTCTGTGCAGTTAAAATTTACAACACTAGGTGGCATCTGCTAGATAATTTAGTTTTAAATTACAGTCAAAAAAACTAAAACCTTTTTGATTTTTGTGCTTAAAAATAATACTTCATATACTCTAATCCAAAAAAAAGTGTATTGAAGGCAAAATTATTTTTGCTTAGTTGCATTGTTGCCTCTAATAACAGTTATGGCATCCAATGAAGTGATCTCTGTTGTTTGCTCATTTATTTATATGCTTTTAGCATGAAATTGTGTAACTTTTGTTTCTAAGAGACAGTTAGAGGCAGTCTCTTAGAGCCAAATAGACCATTTTAAATGTTTAGTCTTGGGTGAGTCACTTTTTTCCCCTAAGCCTCACTTTCCTCATTTGCAAAATAGAGATAATTCCTAACTCAAGGGACTTTTTGAAAGTGTGAATTATGATAATGCATTTTACATGTAAAGTATTTTAAACACTGTGGATTTATATATAGGCAAGAGATTATTAGTATATTCATAAATGGTTGCCTCTACTTTGAAATGTGCATTTTTTTGAAGTTGACTTACAGAGATTCATGTCCGAATTACTGACCTTCTTAAAGCCTCACCTCCAGCCTTCTCTGCAATTACACAATCCATGTGAATGGCTGTCTAGGGTCTTCCTAGAACAAGATGATGACATGCTGGAGGCTGCCAAAGCATCAGTGAGCATCTACCTAACATTGACCAGGTTAGTATGTTTTTTTTTTTTTTGGAGGGGGCACCTGGATATGAACCACAGGTTAGTATGTTTTAAAGTCATCGTTGAACTGCCTCCAAGTCAGGAAAGGAGAAAACATTTCTGAAAATGGGCTGTGCATAATATTTGCATTGTTTGGGGGGAAACAGCTATGGATTCCTTATAAGTTTCGATTTCTTTCTTTCCAGACTTACATGAAAAGAAGATGACATTTGCGTTACTATGAGAATTTTAGCTATGCTCTGTGGCTCATGTCTATAGTCTCATAATCCCAGTAATTCAGGAGGCAAAGGTGGGAGGATCACTTGCGCCCAGGAATTCAAGGCTGCAATGAGCTGACTATACCACTGCACTACAGCCCAGGAGGCAGAGCAAGACCCTGTCTCTAGCTAGGGTGGCACCTGTGGCTCAAAGGAGTAGGGTACCAGCCCCGTATACTGGAGGTGGCGGGGTCAAACCCAGCCCCAGCCAAAAATTGCAAAGCAATAATAAAAATAATAAAAATGAAGTGAAATAAAAATAATAAAAAATTTTAAAAAGACCCTGTCTCTAAAAAAAAAAGGAAAGGAAAAAATAAAAGAAAACTCAGCTGGCTGAACAGATTTGGGGTAGTAGAATTAGCCTGGGATCTGAAAACATAGGTTCCAATTTAGCTTCCAGTTAGTACACCCCTGAATCTTAATTGATTGGTTACCTGTAATTGATATTTAAGACTTCTTTTCATTTCTACATAAGACTTGCTTTTCTATATTAAGCTTCAATATTTGCCTTTGTGAAGGTGAGTACAAACTTGTAAATAATCAAAGGAGCTGTTCTGAATTTTCATTTTAATATAGTCGAAATTGGTGTGATGCCTTCTTGAGGCAAATGTCTGAATTGGTTATGAAGTTACGTTATTGGTGACGTTTTTATAGTGACTGTTTCTCCTTTATTAAAACAGCTGTATTTGGGGTTATATCTGGCAAATACCTATAATTGGTTTGAAGTTAATAACTGATGACCTTTTCCACTATTTCTGCTTCTGCTTTATTAAAACCCTAAAGTATTTGCTTTCTTTCCATTTCTTTCTTGGCCGGGAGAAAGGGATTTCTAAATAATGATCAGCAGTGCAGTACTGTGCTGCCAGTACTTATATTATGCACTGCTGGCAATGGCCGTTTTTAGACTCTTAAGTGTTTAGAGCCACTTTTCAAAAGGTTCTAATCAAGAACACAAAATTCCTGCATATGATTTGAATTAGGTTCAAAAACAGTCATATACAAATTCAGTCTGAAACACACATGCCCATAAAAGTGTCTCTTAATTATACTCAAAGTTGGCTTCTTACTCCTCGGGAAATAGAAACCTTCAAATAAAATTTGCTTTATATGTGAATTTCTCACTTTCTTAACTTCAGTTCGTATATCCAGAGAGGTGTATACTCATGGCATATGTACTTTTTTCCAGATATAGTTGTATTAGTTAATACTTTTTGGTTGTAAATGACAAAAGCCAACTCAAAATAGTTAATGTATTGGCTCACGATTGGGAATTAGAAGGGGTCAAATTGGCATCAGATATAACTATGTACAGAGATTCAAATCATGTCAGTAACTATTTCTCAATTCATTCTTAGGAATGGCCACCAGCAGCTCAAGGCTTATGATAGTCTTATAATTATAATCTTTCATACTATTAGCAGAAGTCCCAGGGGAGATCTGATTAGCCTGCTTGGGTCACAGAGTCTTATCAGAATCAGTTATTGTGGCCTGGAGTTATTGTGGGTGTTCTGGTCAACCTGGGTCACATCCCCACCCTTGCTGAGGAGGGTGAGAACGGAGGTTTATGTCTCCAACCCCGTCTAACCTCTTGAAATTGGTTATGTGTAAGAATGAGGTATGCAAATGTTGGGAGAAAGAAGGACAAATGACTTTTATTGGGCAGATGAAAACTAGAACTGTCAAAGTCAGAGGACTTTCTTTTATGGAGTAAAATTTATTTAGAGTTTGTAGGGAAAGGATTGGGTTTTGAAATTTTTCTTAAGTTATAAATTAAAAATTAATCTGATAGGTGTGCTTGTGATATATTGTTAAGACTGATATTTTTGAAAAAGTCATTAATCTGGGTTCTCCATTATCTTCATTGTAGAAAATATGAAGTTACTGAAAGCTTGACCCAAGAAAAAGAAATGTGGAACCATCACACACATGAAAATGGCTATAATCCTCACTGTATTTTCTTATTCTTCTTAAAAAATGTAGGATTTGATTCTACAGTTCTTCTTGACTTTTTGATTTCATCAGAAACCTGTTTTCTTGAATATTTTGTTAGATACTTAAAATTACTGCAAAAAGACTGGAATAATTTTTTTACTATTTGCAAGTACTTTGATGCAACTGAATCTAAATATGACATGAATATCTGTAATTGTGTCTCCTCACTTGTCCAAGACAGAAGCACCAACCAAATAGCACCTCATTGCTTGACAGTTCTTGGTAATCATGTACATACTTATGCTTGGGACACTTGGGCTTCTGATGCTTCTTCTGAATCACTGAGCCAGGTTGTGATGCCCAAAGAGACCCACTTTACACAGGCTCATAGTCTGTCTTCTCCCCAGGCTTCCCAAAGTCTGGTAGATTATGACAGCTCTGATAATTCTGAAGTAGACCCCACAGACCAATGTTTAGCTAACAGTAAACATACATCTTTTCACCAAGATGCAATTAAGAAAACTCAGGATGCAGTTGGGACAAGTAGAGATAAAAAAGAACTTAGCCTAGACCCTCAATCAAGGTCTCTGGTTCCAAATGAATTTAATGCTTCCTTCTTGGTTGATTGTGAAGTAACCCCAAATAAAACTGTCTCAGAAGTGGGAATATCTTACAGAACAGTAAAATGCTTCAAAGAGCTACAAGTTGCCATTTACCGTTTACAAAAGAAAAATCTGTTCCCATATAATCCAACTGCACTTTTGAAATTGTTAAACTATGTAGAGGTAATATGTAATAAAAGTAGGGGCCCTTTGTAAAACCATGGCATATTATTTCTAGGAATTATTTTTGCCTTAAGATAATAGCATAAAAAATACTTTTGAAGGAGTTTTCAAATCAAGTTCTTCTTGCCTTATTTGAAAGCAGCCTAGTGACTGGAAAACATACATTGAGTGAGAAGTCACGTGACATAGTAGTATACCACTTGAAATTTATAGCAAATCAAATTTACCCAAAATTTAGGATAGTTACTATATTGGTTTCCTGGGGCTGTGGCAACAATTCACCACACATGTGGTTGCTTCAAACACCTGAAATTTATTCTGTCATGGTACTGGAGGCTAGAAGTCTATAACTAAGGTGTCTGCAGGATCATGCTCTCAAGGCTCTGGAGAAGAGCCCATCCCTGCCTCCTTTTACCTTCTCGCGGCTGCCAGTAATCAGTAGTGTTCCTTGTCTAAAGGCCACATTGACAAATTCTGGATGGACTTGAATTTAGGGGAGATGCTAACCCAGTTCATTTATTATTTACCTCTGATGGATTTAATAAGGTGATATGTAAAAAAAAAAGTAACATTGTTGCAGGTTTTTTGAGAAGTTATACATGGTCTACTCTATGAACATGGTTCATTTTTTAAAAATTTTAATCGCCAGGTAACTTCCTATTTAAAATTGTGATATGAATAAGTCTGTCTTTTTGAGAGGAAGCAGTAAATTTAATTTTTACATGTTTATTGGGTTTGTGTAATGTGAGTGGCAGCTGTGTTGTACTGGCAAGTCAGTCATTAAAGCAATCTCGAACATCCTTAAATTTTTTTGTAAATTATTTTACAGAGGATTATTAAATTATTTTGTAGAGGAATATATGGAAGACTAACTCTACAGACATTAAAATATATCTTAAGGTTATGGTAATCTAAACAGTTTAATATTTATTCAGGTAGAAATGGAAAGTTCAGTGGAACTGAATGGAAGATTGGTAATTAAAATAACAGTGACATACCAAAGTTAACCAAATAGAAATGCAAAGATCATCCTGGTGATGCAGGACAAGACAGCTCTATGACTGCTGCCTTGGCCCTGGCGGTGCTGATGCTGTGACGGATGAAGAAACCGGCTTGAAAAAGAACCAACCACCTGTGCGGAAAACACTGGCACCTTGCTGTCTGCTCCTCGTGCACATCTGACTGGTCAATAACCTGTCAGTCTCCAGGG
>CAUYRH010127492.1:0-35415 GCA_963574655.1 Perodicticus potto | reverse complement strand
AAGAACCCCTGAGCAGAATCACTGCAGGTCCTGAAGGAGATAAAGAGAAGACTCACCCTCTCCAGGTGAGGCCTGTGAGACCAACTTACCTGGCAGAAAAGGAGACAGCTTCCCCAGTCAGTTCCTGTCAGTCTTAAGATTAGAAAACCAGGGTTAATTGTTAGAACTTAAATGCTGGATGACTGGCTACTAGGGATAAGAGTACAATCGAATAGGAAGAGATGCATTGCAACTATAGCAAGAAAGGGTTATTTACTTACTCCTCAGAACACAGCTAAGAACGCCTTCGAAATCAAATGGTACTTATGTAAAACGCTCTATGAACCCTTTATAATCTTAGGCATTGCTTTGATAAACAAAGGGCATGCATTTTGTTTTCTCAAAGTTAAGTCTTCCAAAGTTAATCACTTCGAATTATAAATGTAACACAGAACGTCTAACACACAACACAGTTGTAAAAGTTGACCTTAGCATCGTAGAGTGTTTTACTGCGGAATCTGGACAGAAATGGAGCCTAAGTAGATGGGTGGCCCAACTTCATGTTTCTAGTCCTTTATGATTAGGATTCTTCACTAATTACAGATCACAATTGTGGGATTGTGTTTTTCCTCAAGTACAGGTGGATCTATAAGAAAATAATCAAAAGTTAGATTAGTGCTTTTAAAACTGCTTGCCTGGCCCTTCATTAGGTATTGATTTAATAGACGTTAATAGGCGGTCTTTGATCAAGGTTTATGTTAGGGTGACAAGATGGGGGAATAGTTACAGGGAGGCCACTACAAAGTCAGACACCGGCCCTGCTTCCAAGGCTCTTGCAACCTCATTGGAGTTAGAGCAGAATTTCTGAAGAATTAACACGTGTCAGAATGTTGTGTGTACAGAGACAGGCAGACCCTTGCAGTCCACACACCTGCCCCATGAAATTCTACATAAATTTTTTCCTTGGCAAGGATCCCTAACTTTTATCAAAACCTCAAAACAGGTTCAAATATTAAAACTATGTAGAAAAACCCTCTGGTGTAGATCCTATTCCAGAAATGAGAAATTCAATTTGCTGAGTATGTGATGAACATTTTACCCTAAAAACACTTGAGTGATACAATGATTAAACAGTGAGCCAGAAAAGAAGCTGTTCCAACCTCTGTACTTTTTAAAGTGAGGAAATGGGACTCTGAGAAGTAAAAGGTCTGGAAAGTAATCACTGAGCCTGTTACTACATAAAACTATAGCTAATTTTTAGAAAGTTTTTTTCTTAAACAATGAGAGAAATTGGGCTTCATTATTATTATCATTATTTTGCAGTTTTTGGCTGGAGCCAGGTCTGAACCCGTCACCTCTGGTATATGGGGCCAGTGCCCTACTCCTTTGAGCCACAGGTGCTGCCCAAAATTGGGCTTTATTTAGTAGTCAAGGGGGAAGTCATTAAACCGCTTTGTACAGTGCACAGACAGAACTGTACACTATTCTGGTGTTGGTTGGGTTGAAGAAGGGAGACTCTAGAAGGCCATCTTGGATTTATTGTGAAGGCTCAAGTCACAATTAAAGATGGCCTAAACCAGAATTGATGGCAGAGAAAATGAGGGGGAGGTACAGGACAGTGTCCGTCATCCCTATGCCTGCAACCTGAACATTTCCAATTTTGGAATATTTGCATTATTCTTGCTAACTGCTTGAATGTCATGAACCTGGAAATATGAAATTCAAATTACAAATCTTCCAAGGAGCATTTTTTTGAACATCGTGTCAGTACTCGAAGCTTCAGATGTTTAGAGCATTTTGGGATTTAATCTTCAGATTAGGGATACTCAACCCACAATGGATTCAAAAGCTCGATGAAGGCCTCAGCCCCAGGATTGAGAATGGAGCAGATATATACGGTGAAGAGAGGCAGGTGGCAAAGATGACTCATAAATTTCAAGTCTTGGGGACTGTGAGGATATTGCTGAAATTCATAACTCACAGGGGAAACCAACTTTAGGAGGAAAATGATACCTGGTTTGGAGTATAGTTAGTTTATCAAAGTAAATTATGCCAACTTTCTTAGATTACAGCTTTACAGTCAGTTTTCAAGGGGGATTTGGCATCGGTTCGATGACAATTTTATGATATAAGTTAATGTCTATTGGCCTGGTACTGACTTCCTCCTGGTGTGCACACTGTTGATAAGCAATAAAAGTGCAGTTGAGTCTGATGTCCTCCCATAGAACCATAGATGGAGGGAAAAAATCAGATTAACTTTTATCTTCATAGATTTATGAGTATCTATTACTGTAGCTACATGAATCCAGGCTACTCACCCAAGTATTTCATGAGCTACTGTGATGTACTGGTACAGGTGTATCTTGAGAGAGGATGCAAAAGCATATGGGCCATTTATAATGGTGGAGATATCAGACATAAACATAGTCCTTTTCCTTTCCCCCATTGACACTACCATTTTTGAAGCCTAAAATGCTACAAGCCTGGTAAAATATACATATCCTCAACCCCTGCTTTTTTCTAAAAAAGTTTTACTCTGTTAGAATTTAGAGACTGGTAAGGACCCAGTGACTATTCAAAAATAAAACCCTGTGGCCGTACTGTGAGGACACTGCTGAAATACGTAACTCACGGTGTGGGGAGGACAGGTTCAGGAGGAAAGTGATATTTGGTCTTGGATAGGAATAGTTTAACAAAGTAAGAAGGCAGATGCAAATATGTTGCTTCTGCTTTTGCAATCCTTCTGGGTGAAATGAACGGCTGTCTTTGGCCACCAGAGAGAAAAGTCCAGTCCTGGCCTCTTGGGTGTGCGTTGAGTGTTCACATTAGTTCAATATGGACTTCTCCAGCATCTGGTTATTATGTCTGTTCAAATACATGAGATTTGAAAAGGTCAATACCCTTTAAAGTGTCTAATTTTTGTCCCACATAAGAGATGTCTTCAATGTCCTTGAATTTCCACTTGAACTTCTATCACTATTTTTTCACTCAAAGTTTTTCACCTTCCTATCTTGTTAGCTATAAAAGTTATATTTATCTTTCAGAGTATTTTGTTGTTTTGTTTTAAGTCAGAGTGAAACTAAATGATTCAAAATGAAAAGATAAAACCAGGGTGTGTGTCAGCTCTCTTCCCACCATTTCTTTTGTACCCCTGCAAGCTCCTGGCCTGTCTGAAAAAGTTCTGATCTTTGTTTGGAACCCTAGAGCTCTGGACTAGTGGTTGCTGTCACCATTACTTTAGAGTGGGCCTATTCTGAGAGCATCCAGAGATAATGAGATTTTGCCTGAAAAATTATTATTAGCACATCTTAAAGACTGAGATCAAGCTTAGCCTCTCTTAGTTCTAAAGTGTTAAATATGTTAATGGCATGGTCCCAGTGAGAATACCACGCTCTTACTGCAAGTGTAAATACGCAGGCAGAGAGGGCTAGAAATAAGACCTTCTGAATCATGAACATATACAGTGCCATCATCAACAAACAGAGTCAGTGGGGTAGTGTGAAGGGCCACTCCCTGATGGCAGAAGTGAGAATGGAGTGATGTGTCTCAGGGAACAAAGGCAGCTTCAAATGTGACTCAGCTGAACCTGTGCCCATCAACCCCTTTCTTTACGCACCCATCTTAATGAAGTGTTTCTAGCAGAGCTCGAGCTGGTTAAAGCATCTCTCCATGAAAGAAGCTGTGCCCAGTGGAAGGCAGTGGGAAAGTTACTAAGAAAGTCCTCTGGAGTGAGGTGGTTTGAACTTGAATTAAATTTTTCTTGCTGTCACTAATTATAGTTGTATGACCTACACATAATTTAATCTGTTTAAGTCAAATAGTCATTATCTGTAAAATAGAGGTAATGATTAGCCCTACTTAATAAGGTTTTTGTGATGATTAAATGAGATAATATATTTAATTGCTTACTAGGCTGCCTAACTCTTTAAAAAGCACTCAGTGATGCTGCGATTGTTACTAAGCCTAAATTTCTCATATGGTATTCAACCATCTATTCTTGAAATCTCTCCCCTGGCAATTCAGTCTAGCAACCCCTCTGCAGCCCGATGAATCTTCCTTTTCCAAGAATCTATTTCCACGTGTTTAGCCCAAGGCTCTCCACTCTTGCCTGAATCCCATTACCATAATAGCGTAGCATGGATTCTGAGTGACTGGCTTATCTGATTCCTCTACTTTTGAAAGTTGAAAAATATACAGAAAAGATAGACAGAACCCTCTTCACCTCTCAAGAAAAATCAGCATGGATACGTGTCTTCCCTGCCAATAAGAATAATGCTACATGGCAGTGTCCCAAAGTTCACCCATGAGGCCACTATACATAGAGAAAATGGGAAATTATAACTGAATGTAACTTTATTTACAAAATATTCATTACAAAAGTTTGCAAAATAATCATGCAATATTCTTTATGTGTTGGCCACCTCTTTGTAAAAATTTGTATTCTGAGTCACTTTCCTCTTTTATTACATTGAAATCAGGTAAATAAATTCAATTAGACTTTAAGAAATAGAATTAGAAAAGGAAATATTCTGCAAAGACAATGCATTAGAGCATATATAATTATTTTAAGGTAAGAGCATGATTTGCTATTGTAGAATTACTGTAGGAAAAAAAAATCCCATTATAATGATTCCTACTGTTTAAAAAAAAACAAACCATGGTGTGTACTCAAATCAATTTCTATGTTTCCTAAAAGTAGATCATTATCCAAAAAGTTGGATTGTGGAATAAGTTTGTTAATCTGTTTACAGATATGGATTTTACCCTAGGAAGTTTATGACCTAGTAGGAGAAATCACATGTATATAAACACTGTAACGTAAAGTAGAAAATTGGTTATAAAAAATGTTGAAATAAAGAGTTGTGGGAGCTCTGAGGAGAAAAATTTTTTAAATACAGAATGAGGATCAGCTTCTTAGAGGATGAGCAGAGTCCTGGAGGACTTGGATATGTAATTGTAGCTTGATAGGTATTGAATGCATTGCAAAAATGTGTATATACAGTCAGTAGATTTATCCATTTCGGTTAAATTCCCATTAATCCTGTTGTGCAGTAGTTTTGTTTTCATCTCTCCACCTCGAATATTCCTAAAGCAACTCGTGATGGCCTGACATTTCGGTTGCCACGTTTGGTCTATAACCAGTGTCAGCAAGCCTTTTCTCTTAAAGAGCCAGACAGTAAATAAATCTCTTAGGTGCTAGAGGCCACGGGATCTCTGCTGGAGTGATTCAACTCGCTGTTGCATCATGAAAGGAGAACGATGTGCGTGGCTGTGTTCACACAAAACTTTGTGTACAGAAACAGGTGACAGGCCAGATGTGGCCTACAGATGGCAGGTTGCCAATGCTGGGCTCTATGGCAAAGGCTTACTGACGCATCAGTCCAAAGAAAGTATTTCTACTCCCTGATGGTCACAGGAACAGCACTGTAACAAATAGGGCATCAGCATTCCTGCTGGGCCAAACACCCAGCTGGAAAGCAAATAAGTTAGCCTGACAGCTCTGTGGATGCTGGTGTAAGACGCCTGACTCCGGGTCAGAGGCGCAGGGTAATCTATTGCTCTCCATGATGGTAGTCAGAGCATCAGCATTTCTTGTGCCAGTTCCCCAAACCCTAGTTCCCATAGGGCAACAAAGAGCCAGGTGATAACTGCACACACCATTCATTGCTTTCTAGGGCTGAACACCTTGAGTTCAGAAAACAGGAATCTGGGTGGCGCCTGTGGCTTAGTGAGTAGGGCACCGGCCCCAAATACTGAGGGTGGTAGGTTCAAACCCAGCCTTGGCCAAACTGCTACAAAAAAAATAGCAGGGCATTGTGGTGGATGCCTGTAGTCTCAGCTGCTCAGGAGGCTGAGGCAAGAGAATCACCTAAGCCCAGGAGCTGGAGGTTGCTGTGAGCTGTGACGCCATAGCCCTCTACCGACGGCGATAAAGTGAGACTCTGTCTCTACAAAAAAAAAAAAAAAGCAAACAGGAAGCTTCTATAAGGGGCAAACGTCTGCCTGACCTTTGCTCCCAAAACAAGATGTTAATGTCACTACAGCCTGCCCTTTGCTCTAGAGGTAAGATACTATCTCTGCTCCCCAAGGCCATTCACCACATGTTCTTGATTAGATAATCCAGGCTAAAGACCAGTAGGGTCTCTGCCTTCAACCCTGGGCAGAAACACCAGAAGCTAATGGTGACTTCTTTACCAATCTCAGTCTCCCAAACTATTTGTCTTACCGGGATAAACCAATCATATTTAAATGTCCACAGAATTTAGCAAAACAATGAAAAAAACCTAGGAATGGCAAAAGCCCTCTGTACCTCTTTAATTCAAGACCCCAGCTAATCAAAACTACAATTCACTTCTTTTCTCACTCACTTCCAGCTCGTGGTTCTCCCCCTTTGGAAGCATGTTCCTCCAAACACAGTTACTTTAAAATCAAACTACTTCAGTGCTGCCAATTTATACTACAATTTTAAAAAATGTATATGCATGTAAGTTTTTAAATCTGCATATGTGTATATATATCCATGGTACCCTTATATATTAGATATTACAGGAAAAAGAAAAGCAGGAGACATTGGTATCGAACTGAAAAATAGAGATGCCTCAAATTTTAAATGTACCAGAATTTCAGGGGCCTTCATGTTATTTACCCTCTTAGAATTTTTTAATTTGAATGTTTGGAAACTATTGATTATCTATAAGCACATTTATAAGGTTAAGAGACGGCCCACGTGCTATATCTCCAATATGCCACACTGGGAAATAGACGCAGATGCTCACAGAAAGATTTGACCAAGGCCACCAGATAGGACTGAAACAACCAAGTGCTCTTAATTTTAAATCTCTTCTCCAAACAAAAGGCCTCATTTATTGCTAAATCAACCTACTTGCAAAGAAACCTAAAAATAAAGGAGTCATGATTTTCCCAGTAAAGCCCGTCCAACTGCTCAGATAGGGCCACATTTCTCCACTTGGTGTGAGAAGATGCTGGTGACCTCCAAGTAGCTTGACCTGTGAGCCGTTGCAGGTCCTTACACACCCACCTGGGTTCTTCTCTCATGTCTCCTCTTCAACCTGGACTTGATTTTACAATGGGCTTCCATTCAAACCCACAGGAGAGTGCAACAATTCTGCTTCAGTTTCTTGACCCAGAATCTCTTGCAACCCGAAAGTCTTAGGAGAAGCCACAGTGAGGAAGAGAGGCAACACACACCGGGATGGAATTAGTTTGTAACTGACAAGTGCAGATGTTCAAGGCTTAATGACCAAGATATTTTATTGAAGTGAAATACTTAAATTTTTTGAAGCACTGTTCTTGAACCAGCTACGTAGGATATTTTCACGTGCATGGAAGGTGGAATGGTCAAGTCGGGGCAGGTGGGGCGGGGGGTCCTGCACCTTGACTAGAGGTGACGGCACATTGTGTATTTCAAAAGTGTGTTAACAGCTCTGGTAGTGACTTCTCGAGCTTTCGTGCATTGCTATGACAGGGTACTATGTTTTATGGAGAAAACAGGCTCACGAGCTGTCCTTGTGGAGGAAATACCCAGCATCAGGGCACATCGGCTGCACTATGCCCTCGTATAAGCAGGACGCATACATGCAAAGACATGACAGCAGCCTGGTGCGTGGCACGCAGCATGTTAATGGCTAAGAGCAGAAGAGATGCCCTGTGCTACTCGGCTCCTTCCAAGAGCACCTTTGTACCTGTTCTGATCATTTACCGAATGCAAAGGAAAAGGTGCACGTGTCTGAATGACAGGTGTGTGACAGAGAGTACGTGTTTTTACTTCAAAAGGCTTTTTCATCCTTCCTACCTCGGTAACCCCTTTGGAATCATTTACCTATGACTGTATCGCTTCAGTCATTTCTAACTGGGACCTTTGGAACTAAACATTGCTGATTCATTTGACAGATAGCAAATGTGTCCCTGCCTGTGTACAGACATTTTTCACACATGCCCTTTGTTCATATATATGGACATCAAGATTCCTGGGAAATGCTATGGGTACTTTTCTCTCCTGCCTCACGGAAGTGCTAGAGACGATTTGGCAGAGAGGAAAAACAAGGGTGGCAGGCAGCAGGTTTTCAGTTTTATTTTCACGATGCCTGTACTTCGTTCCATTTTTAGCAGCAGCAAGTCAGTCATATCTAAATCAGATGAAAACCTGAATTTTTCACATTAATTAAAGTTCAATGGATTTCTTATAAAGAAAACGTGAAAAGATCAGATGTGATGGGGTGGGGTGGATTTTGTGCAGGGTGAACTGTGACTGAGGTGAGCTTCCTCCCAGGTTTTCTAGGCAGATTCCAAAGTTAGTGACAAACAGGGTCACATTCTCCATGAATTTTCGTCTCTTAGAAGAGGAACAGAAATTAAAGAGACTAAATGTTTCCATGGAGCAATACAGATAAATTCCGAGGTGTGTGTGCACATGCGTGTGTTTACTGTGCTTCTCCCATGAAAAAATTTGTGCCACAAATGCACTAGCAAAGCTGCTCCGTGGTAAGGAGGCATGAGGGCCTGCAGCTGAAGTCCTTATTCCACCTGTAACACGTGTCTGAGACTGGCCTGAAGATGCCGTCACAGCAATTCCTGCCATGTTCTTAGGTCATCCCAGTGTTACCGGTGCAATCCACCTGAGTTCAATTACCTATATTTAAACCCATAAGTGGAGCTTTTAAGGTATTACTTGGAAAACAAAGACAGACGATAAAAACAACTCTATGGAGGCACGTATAATCTGGCTAAAAAAATTGGACTGGAAAGAAATTCATAGGCATAAACCTCATTGAACTGCCTGTGATAAATTCTGAGTGGCCATAAAATCTATCAGTCTGAGTGGGAGAGACAGTCTTTGTCCTTGATCTGGTCTCCCCGGGTTTTCTTTCTAGAGGGTTTCTAGAAAGATACTGGCTACAGGACATAGACCCAGCATCCCTGTGCCTTCAGACGGGTCTGCTTTCTAATGCCTCCAGCTTCCCGCTTTAACAAATGTTCCTATCAGTTACTGCTATTTTATCCCTGGCAATGTGCCTATCTTATCTGTCTCTTTATACTTGAACAGCTGATTAGAAGACAATTGTCTCCAGGTAGGAAAAACCTAAATTAATCCTTCATGATATGCCTTGGGTGTGGTACATCGTCTGTGATGGACCCACGTCCCCATGTGGGATATGTGTTGCTTGTGGTCCCATTTCAGTCTACTTTCTCGAGGTTGTGTTTGCTGTTTGATCACTGGAGTTCATCCAAGTGGACTTTAGGACCCAATATATCACTTGATTGTCTCTAATTATGGAATATGAACTGGTGGTAGTACACGCAAGCACAGAAAATTTACATTACTATTTTTGAGATGTTAACAAACACATGAAAACAATTATACTAATCTTAAAAAAGGAAAAGCTTTAATTTCTATCATGTTGGGACTAAGATTCTTTGTGTTATCTGATATAAGATCAGTAAAATTAAGAACTACAACTCTGGTCACGGAGCAATGTGGTTTTCCTAGAAGCCATCAGACTGCCTTGCTGTGACCATTACATACTCAAGTTTCCATTGTAACTCTCTCATACAGAAAGTAATAACTTACCCTGTCCTTGTGCTTTTGATAGGAATCAGAAAACCACATAAAATTCTCTGCTGCTTTTCGATATTTTTCAAATGCCCTGAACCTCCAGGCAATGTGGCAAAGGGTAAAATAGCCATGTAACTTCGTATTTGAAAAGACACCATAATAACAAAAATTACTCTTTAAGTATTCTACCTCTTTTATTTTTCCATGTTGTGTTATAAAAACACATTGTTAAATTACCCATGGCAAGTAAATCAACTCCTAGTAAGATTTCATGTAATGTGTTGATGATAGTCACAAGTTCTTTAAACTGCTGAGGGTTTTTTAAAACAATGATGAAACATGGTTTAATGTTGTATAAATAAATCACAAAGAAGACAGGTTGAGTGTAATGAAGGGGAGGGAGATAGTTTAGCAGGGTATATAAGGAACAAATGATTCGTATGGAAATCCTATAATCAGGCAACTTGGTTGATGTTAGTTTAAAAGCCCAACAAATCACCTGATAAAAAATCTGATACATTAACTGAGAGAAATAAAGTTTCATAGTGTTTTATCACTTGTGCATATTATTTGAAAAATGATATAATAACCCAATTCTGCTTTCCCTTTCTTGGCTGCATCTCACTTTTGTGCACCTTCTTCGTGGTTAGAATTTACGGAAACAAGTAATCATAACTAAATCAACTGATAAATCCTGTAGAAATAAGACCAATGTCTTCAAATACTGAAGGTCGAAACACACATTTCTGACATAAATATCCTTCCTCGAGTTAAATTTATTTTTAATACCCGTTACGTATCTATCACTAAGTCACCTAGGCTGATACCCTCATATTATGCAAAATAAAGTTTGACCTTCCAAAGAAAAGTAAAATTGAAATGTGAAGAATGAATATTTATAATGAATTTAAGCCTTCAAAAATCATGGTGGGTTTTGGTACTGATTTATGCAGTAAGAAATAGAAAGTTTTTGAATGCTCAGTGATAAATTTGGTCATACGAATCCGCTTAACTTGCTGTGAATCACAACAAACAGGACACCAATGCCTTCCTTGACTCTAATAATGAAAGGCATGACTCAAATGGTTTATTTGATGATAATTGAAGACCTTGGTATGGAGCAAATTTATTTTCTACCACGAGACCTTTTTTTATGGAACAAATGCAATTCATTTTCTAATCCATCATTCAAAGGCTATTTTTATTCATCAATTTGGAATGTACTTTCCTTAACACTGCTTTTCTTTTTAATAGAAAAAGCGTGGAATAGAAAAATCTTTAAAATTGTATATGTGTGTGTATATAAATACATGTTTTTAAACATTTCGTCACTAATATATGAATTTTTTTTTGTTTTGGTGTTGAAATGTGAACATTTTTGATAACAGTCAGAAATCATACTTGACTCTTAGCATCCTTTACCACAATGTGAACAAATTGAACAAAGGCTTTATTTTAAGCATATTTCTCAAGATAGTCCTTGTACTTTGCGGTGTATATTGTGGTGAGTCTTTCTGTTATATAAATGAGAACTATGATCTTGCAAAGATATTTTAGGAAAATCTAATATCTAAACAGGACAAAAAAAAATACCACTATACTTTGATCCAATAAAATGTTAAAAATCTGGTTTAAAGATGCAAATTATTTTACAGGATTAGCCCTACAGAATCTGAATCTGTAGGAAGCATGGACACTGTCTCTGTGACAGGTAAACTATGAAAACTGCCATCCTTGAAATGACTTATGCTAAATTGAGATCAAACCTGCAAATGGTTCAAATCTTATTTTTAGTCTGAATTTCTTGCCAATAATTGAGTCCAACCTCATAGCGATTGGAAAGACATTAAATCTTGTTTTCTTCCCTATATGTATAAATTGATGTTTAGTTTGCAAGTGGCATAACTTAAGAAAAGGGGAATTTATGTTTAAAATAGTCTCTCTTGGAATATGGCTGGGCTCAAAATGAGAACCAAGTGCACAAGTTTCAGGATCCTGTCTTCATGCTGACACTTTGCTGCTCTGTTTTTTTCTCTTCACATCACCCCCTTCCCATCCCTCTTTTACCTGATTCTGTGCCTCCTCCTGTCCCCCCATCTCTCTTTGATACATGAGAGAAGACTCACGATGTGTAACACCCCAACTATTTCTCATAGCTACAGTGACGTGAGAAAGACCACATGGACAATGAGTCCTCAATCCAGCTGCCTTCTAGGATACAAGGGCTGAGCTTGAAGCCAGCAGGAATCAGACGCCTCTTCTGAGCCAATCACCTGGGTCTAGAAGTGCACACAGTTGTGTATACAAAAAGGATTACCCTAGTGCCTGTGTACGTGGAGATTATAATTCCCAAAATCAGGGAGTTACCTCAGGGAAGAAAACTTCCAAATTGTCACTGTTCTATGAATTTAAATAACTTTCACATTGTCAACTGTGGACCAGTTCCCACACTAACTTACCTCCCTCCTCTCCACACGGTGTGACCTGGCGTCCAGTGCATTTGCCACAAATCAATCAATTGAAGATGAACGCTGCTTGCTTCCATGTTTTCAGAGTTTGGATCTATGGAGCATTCCAACTGTACTTGGCAGGACTTACTGAGTGCACTCAGGGAGGCTGCCAGAATGTGCAGGGTGTCTTTGGCAAGAAGAAAAAAAAACCAGATGGTCCCATCAAATGGGTCAGGTTTCATGGGCACTAAATTAGATGCAGAAGAGAGTGGTCTCTACCTGGGGGACGCATTTTAAAAGGCTGGACAGCTCGGTTGTCATAACCTAGAGTTTGAAGTTTCAAGAAGCTGATTAGGAATTTGAGAGTGAATGCCGTATTCCAGATGTTGAAATAGTGGAAAAGATTGATTAGTGGAAGAGATCAATGTGTCGCAAAGACACCAGAGCATGTTCAGAAACTGGAGCTGCTTGGGGGTTAGAAAGGGATGGCAGGTTGACAGATCCCACTGACAAAAAGCATCAGATGTGAGCACAGTCGACATGGGTGAAAACATCAGTCCGAATGACCACAAGACAAGAAAGCAGGACTTCCAGGGGCCGAAGGTGTCCCCGGGTACAGGTTTCCACACAACTCTGGGGAGGTTTTAGAGCGTGAAGCCCTCTTCTAGAAGGTTCTATCCAAACTCATTTTGCAGATGAGGGAAATGGAGGACAGAGGAGGTAAGCATTGAGCACCAGGTCACCCAACAACTCAGAAGAGTGCTCCTCTGTTCCCATGAAACAAGCACATTGAATAACAAAGACTACCTTCAAAGAAGTGTATCCTGGACTGTTTTGTCTAACATGCGCTTTGCTCCTGGCATCCTTTCTACTGCAGTAATGAATGTAATGAGTCATTCAGGAGTTATCAATGAAGGAGTGCTGTTGTCAATCCCGCACAGAACTCGCCAAAAAATCAATTTACGGTTTAATGAAGTTTGTTAAAAACTCATCTGGGTAGTCACTTAATAAAGAACAGTGGCTTTATCATTAAAGGACAAGTCTAATGCATATGTCCTAAGGCTGATACATAGGCTGGGCCAGAGATGGGTCTGGAAATCCACACTTTCCTTGGACTTAGTCTAGAAGCAGTCTGGAAAGGGCCAGCCCGGCCAGAGACTGCTTCCCTCCTGCCCTTGCATTATGACCAAAAAAAATGACAGCAGAAGTAAGAGGTAAGTGTGCTGCCTGCAACCAAGATACTTAGGAAACCGTGTGCATCCTCCACACATTCTCCCCTGTCTGAAACAGTTAACTCTACTCCCTGAGGGATGATGGAAAAACAAGTGGGAAGAATCACAGGTTCCCGTATCATAGCTTGGAAGAAACTGGTTCCATACTGCAGGAACACTTGCGTTACACTGTTACTTGATCAATAAACCTCAGGATGAGCTCCTGAAAGTTTAGGAGTTAATAAAGAAGCTAAAATTTAATAAGCTATGCCCTCGTGTCCATGTATACTCCATGCTGGATATGTCTAAAAATGCATAAGAGGCCACTTCCAAAGGGATGTTTGAATGAAATAAATGGCACAGGAATTCCAGGCCTGAGTTTCATTTTAGTTCCACCACCATAGCTTTAAAGCTTCAGACGTGATCCACCTCTTTGCATATCACAAGACTAAGTTATACACTGAAATAATGACTTGCACTTTGATAACACGTCTTGAGTCAAAGAAAATTCCTATTAGAGTGAGATTCCCAAACAAGTGCTGGGAATTACATAAGCTGTTTCTAACATTCTTCTCTAAGTTATATCCTTTAGGGCCAATGCAGCCTAATTTGTTCAACCTAACAAGAAGACCCCAAGGATGACCAAAACATGGAACTATCTCAACAAGTGGAAGACAGTCTCAATGGGTATTACTGAAAGACACGTAGAATATTGGATCTGGAGGGAGCCCTAATACTCATCCAATCATCTTACCTCCATTTTACTTATAACCGTTCCTACTGTTGCTAGGCTATCAAATGACTTAAAAATTGAGACTCCTTTTAGTCTAGAGTTTTTTCACTAAGAAACATGGTATCCAATTTCTGTTTACCACAAATCCATACTTTTAGTGATCTTTGTGTCCCAAACTGTATCATTTCCTGACTTAAGTACACATGTGATTCAGGCAAAGAGAAAATTTGTCTATGGCTGTAAGATTAGTACAACAAAGCTTACTTCTTAGTCTTCAAACTGTCATGGTCAATTGTAACTGACTTGGCACCAAATACAGGTGAATATATGAATGATATAGAAGGATAATATTATTTGCCATATCTTAATTTAAAAAAATCACAATGTTGGAGGAACTCACTCCAGTTCCTTTGGGCATATACTCTGAGAAATGGGGTAACTTGCATGCGAGATTCTCCAGTGGTGATATTGGTATTGACACCCAGAATTCTTTAGTTTTGTAGAATTCAAAGGGACTGTAGGCATTTGTAATCTAATCATACTATTCAGTAGATTGTTAAATAAGATTATGTTGAAGAATTGGTATCTTTCCCATTGAAGGCTCATCCATTTAATTGTCTAGAAAATCTTCAATAGTTATTCAAATGTAAAATCACACATATTAAATGACTAACAGGAGCTCAAGGAGAATAGTTGTACCTTTGTGCTGAAGGTTTTCCAATTGTTTCTTTAAATATGACCATGGTTGTAATGTGCTAAAACCTAGATGTTATTTGTCAAGAAAAAACATCGGCAGTGAGTTTTATGCCAAGCAAATTTTGATTGAATGGAGACTGCATGACTCTCCTTAGACCATGACTACATACACGGCAGAAATAAATTCCTCCATTAGAATATTGCTGGGGAAAATTTAAGGCTTACAATATCTGTTACCTATTACCAAAACGGCTGAGTTTGTACCAGGGAAAGTTTAAAAGGGGAGACTAGAAAAGAAAAGAAACCCCCAATAACAGGCGTGACAAAAGAGTCGGGTCATCTTCCATGCAGATAAAGGAACAAAAATGATATTTAGGCTAAAGGAATAACTAATTCACACTACCAACTGGGAGCCAAGTTACCCCAGAGGGAGATAAGGCCCGTTAGACACAGTTCAGAATGGAAGAAGTCATATTACCCCAAAACCTTTTACTGTCTATGTGTATGCATGTATGCTCCTGTATCATGATTAAGCTAAAAAGTGGTTAAATAATAAATCTACTTATGTTCTGTCATGAAAATTATCACTTAGGATTTTGCATGCAAAATACAAGGAAATATTATTCAGCCTTTAAAAAGGAGACACGACCATTTGCAAACAGGTGGGTGAGACTGGAGGACATTCTGCTAAGTGAAAGAAGACAGAAAGAAAAATACTGTGCGGTGTGGCACCTGTAAAGCTCAAAGGAGTAGGGTTCCAACCCCATATACTGGAGGTGGCAGGTTCAAACCTGGCCCCGGCCAAAAACTGCAAAAAAAAAAAAAAAGTGTTACCTCATCTATATGTAGAATCTAAAAAGTAGTAGAATAAATAGAAACAGAATAATGGTGGTTACCAAGGAATGAGGAGAAGGAAATCAAATGTAGATTTTTGCAGTTATGGAGATGAGTAAGTCTGAAGGTCTAGTGTACAACATGAAGAATATAGTTCACATTGTATACTGAAAACTGTACACTGAATTTACTAAGAGTAGATCTTAGGTGCTCTTACACCAAGCAAAAGGTAACTATGAATGGTAATAAATATGCTAATTTGTTTGACATTTCACTATGAATATATCACAATCGTACTGTAAACCTTAAATATATACAATAAAAGCTAATTTAAAGATGGTGCCCTAAATAGCAAGGTGAGACCAAAAAATAATTATATGATAACACAAATCAAGACTATTATATATCAAAGAACTCTAATTTTATAAGTGCCAGTTTAAATCTTTCTAAATATTTATCCAAAATTATAAGATGTATTTAAAATGCCATTTTCACCTATAAAATGGGGAAAAATATACAGTAACATGAAAAATATAAACATCTGTGATGAGTGCCCTGGTAAGGTATGTAATATGGCAGAGTACTCAAATGTGCCTTATGAAACTGAGACACCTGCCACTCTCACAATGTTCATAAGATTCCATGCTGTGATTTTTTTCCATCTAAGAAGGAAAAGGGTTTGTAACGGAAGCCTGTGCTTTTTTTTTTTCTTATTTTATTTTTTTATTTTTACATATACATGTGTTTATTAGGTTTCCACTTGTTGCCTTCACAGAATTAAAAAGGCTTAAAATTTAATAACAATAACAATGTTTAAGATAAGGACTAGAAACAACCTCGTAAAGAATGAATGAAGATAAATACATTCAGAAAAGAAATCAGATGATTACTGCATGGAAATATTAAGCAATGTTAATAATGCAAAGAAAGTAACATTCACATTGTCAAATTAAAGTATGTCTATTATAGAATGCTTTGACTCTGAAGCTCAGTATGGAGTCATCAGTTAACTTTTTTTTTTTTCAAAGTCTCAGAAAATAGACAACTAATATTTATAAATTAAAGTAAAAGATAATTTCAAAAAACAGATCATGCCAAATCTTATAGACAATAGCAAAAGAAGAAATACTTTAAAATCATTCTACTTAATCTGGAAATACCTGATATTAAAATTGGAGAAAATATATTGTTCTAAAGGGAAATGACAAACATATTTCACTTATAAATGAGGATGCGATATCCTAGGGTTTGTAATGGAGGCCTGTGCTCTTTATCACTGAGAGAAATACCACCACAGGCATAATCATTTTCTTTGTGTTTTGGAGGTAGAATGTACCATACTTGTGTAAAGTGCTCAGCCATTTGTCAAGTGACTCAAAGACTTCCAATTGTACGCGTGTGAAGGGGAGAGAGCTTTTTCTTGGGTGCAGATGATGTGACCTGGCAGATCCTATGGGACTAGAGGCGTGCATGGTAGAGAAGGTACTGCATGAAGTGTCTGGTGGTCACCCCTGAAGGAGTCACTGCAGATTCTGGAACAAAGTTTTGTCTAACATTTGAAAAGCAGCTTGTGGCATGTGGACCAGCCCTGTAGACAGTGCCTAGCCATGGGAGGTACCGAAGGAGATGGGTCTTTTATTCGTTATTTTACTTCCTTTGTTTTCATTTTTTAATATTTCCTCTCTACTGGTTTGAAACTAAAGCCTTTTTTTTTTTCTTTTGGTGGCTACTTTAAGCTTTTCCATGAACATTTAAGCTAACAAGGGAAAAAAAGCAAAATGGAGCCTTTCTGGAAAACCAGTCTCTAAGATGACTTTAACTCACATCACCTTTCCCCTGACATACATACTGGTTTTGTCTAACAGTTTAGTTTTGTCTTTTTAATGAAATCTCACAAATTGGACATTTGTAACATTTTGCAGGGCTAGAATTTAAATTTACACATTTCTATTCTTTGTTTTAAAATTAATATTCCATTTTCTTATTAACATTGTATTTAGATTACACGCAGTTGTTCCAATTGTCCTGATGTATTTTGCCTATTTTCTTTTTTACTTTTATTATGAATAAACTTTACATAGATTTAAGTGTGCAATTCAGTGAGTGTGCTGGATAAATACACACATCCAAGTAACAACCACCCCTAGTATTTTTTTCTCTCCAGAAATTTTCCTTTGCATCCTGGCACCTAGTCGCCCTACCTCACCCTCTTGCCATTGATCTAATTTCTATCGTCATAGATTAGTTTTGCCTGTTACACATATTAACAGAGCTAAGCTCTATGTGTTATATATGATGCCTTTTACTATTAACAGATATAATATCCGTAGGAACCATGGAACCATCTGGGCTCTTGAATGTTACATCAGGTTGCTTATTTTTACTGCTATGTAGTATTCTGTTATATGAATCACAAAAATATATTTACTTATCCAACACCTATTAGACATATCATTTTAGTCTCTTGACTACTGTGGACAAACTAATCATGAATATCAACTACAATTCTTTTGGCAATATGTATTCTTATTTCTCTTGGGTATATTCCTGTTGACCTACAGAACAGTAGGGTAGATATATCTTTGTCTATAAGAAATTTTAAACTTTATTTCTTATGATAACCATGCCAGGTTCTGTTGTTACAGTTAATAGCAAGTTTGTAATAACGATTACAAATAGCCTCATGGAATTGATTAGGGGGCTGTACTACAACCTGAATTTGACCTCAGAAGTGAAAACAATGTAACTGAAACATTTATACACTCCTATACCTCTGAAATTAAAAAAATAATAAAAAAATTGATTAGGGAGGCATTCTGTCCTCTATTTTGAAAACATTTTGTGTAAAAATGGACTTTGTTCATTTGTTAGGATTCACCCATTTATCCAATTCGGGACTTTGTAGGAAGATAAATCATGGCAAATCTAAAAAACAAGTTTTCAGATATTCTATTCTGGTATTGATGTTGGTAAACTGAGTTTGTGTAGGCAATATTTTCTTAATCTCCTAAACCTGGAGGACAGATATTAACAGAGTCTCTTTTATTCCTGATGTTGTCATTATTTTCTTATTGGTCTTGAAACTTAACACTTGTTCTTTGGCTAAGATATGGTATATCTGTGACTATTCTGTATGCACTGAGGAAAAAAGTGTATTCTGCAGCTGCAGACAGTATGGCATTATGAGGTCAGGTCTTCTGTATCCTTATTGATTTCTTGTCTCCTTGCTCAATTCATTTCTGAGAGAATAGTCAAAATCTCTAACTCTAGCTTCAAATTTATCCTATTTCTCTCTTGAGTTCTGCCAGTTTCACTTCATATTTTTTGAGCCAGTTATTAGCCATGTGCACATGTAGGATTAAGTTTTTTTGTTGAATTTATTCTTGTAGCAGAATAAAGTTTTCCCTTTTATCTCCACTAGTACGTCTTATCCTGAAATATCCTTAGTTTGATGTCAACTCACCCTCCCATTGCTTTTCTGTGCTTCCTGACCTGCATTTGCTTAGTGCTTACACAATGGACTCTGATCATCTTTATCCTTTATACTTAGTTGTGTCTTTGTATTTTATTTTTTGTTTCCTCTAAAAAACTTTTAATGGATGACAGATATACATATTTTTGAGGTACATGTGATAATTGATATAGTCATATTATGTACAAGGATCAAATCAGGATAATTGGAGTATCTGTCACCTTCATGGTAGGGACTTTCAAATTAATCTTTTCTAGGTATTTTGAAATGTACAGTAGATTACTGTTAACTATAGTCACCCTAGTCATCTATCAAACACTAGGTCTTAATTCTCCTATCTAACTGTATGTGATCATTAATCAATGCTTCTTCATTCCTTACTCCTTCCAGGGCCTCTAATAATGACTATTCTACTGTCTTTTTGTAATCCACACTTCTTAAATTTTTTCATATGAGCGAGAACATGTGACAGTAATATTTGTCTTTCTGGCTTGGGTTATTTCACTTAATGTAATGAGTTCCATCCATGTTGCTGCAAGTGATAGGATTTTATTATTTTAAGGCTGACCAGTATTCTGTTTCTTATATATATTTTTATATATGTGTATATATATATATATGTAAATATGTATATGTATGTATGTATACATATATGTCTCACATTTTCTTTGTCCATCCATTGATGGGCACTTAGTTTGAGTCTATGTGAATAGTCCTGTAATAAACCTGGGAGTACATCTATCTCTTCAATATATTAGTTCCCTTTCTCTTAGAAATATACCTGGCAGTAGAATTGCTGCATTGTATGATAGTATCTTTATATTTTAAAGTAAAAATTTCTACAGATTGCGTTTTATTGGGTCTTAACATTTTATAATCCCTGCATTTTAACTGGAGTGTTTGGTTCACTTATATTTATTGCAGTTATGGATATATTTGTGTTAAGACTACCATATTTCTAGTTTTTCCTGTGTATCCTGTCTATTGTTGTACTGTTATTTCTCTTTCCCTGCCTTCTTTTGGATTAAAATTATACATAGCTGTGTTTCTTTTCTTGCCTATTCTTATGTCTGGAGAATAGACAGGAGTACTGGTTATTGTACATGATCAGTTGCAATAAAACTGAATGCCTTTTCATAGACTTCTGAGTGGTGTTGAAAATTTGCTAGTATCTCTGTGTAGTGGAGGTTTTAGGTTTTTCTTAAGGAAGATGACAAATTCTTCAGACATGGCTTTTGCTCCTGAGCTATGACCTTGCTGCTACATCAGCTGACTGCCCAGGGTATTAACAATCCCTTTCCATTCTGATTGGGCCACAACACTTTATCTTCCACAACTGTGCAATCTCAGCTCCACTCTGAATCTTGCTGCAGCCACCTCTGCAATGCAAGGCAGAATCCCACATTGGCTTTAAGCAAGGACCTATGAGGAGGAACTCAGACACAGACACCCTATTCTCCTCTCCTTCCTTATCTCTGGTAAGCCTGCCCAGCAAAGTTCAGCTGTTTCAGTAGCCTGGAACTTTCTACCTGTTCATGTCAGTGAGACCGTAACACTCTGCTTTGCCTTAGTTCTCCTTTCTGCATTTGGGGATCTCTTCCTAGACATCTGTTGGACTGTGGTACTCACCTAAGTACTCATGAGTGTCCCTTCTCTCAAGGATGGCAGTCCTGAGCTACTTATGAGCCAATGTTCATACACAGCTGTTGTATATGTTCTGCCCAGTATTACACTTCATGGCTGGAAGCTAAATCCCATATTGTTTTACTGGACCAGTGCTGGAAGTTGAAGCCACCTCTAAACATTTTCTCTTTATGTTTCTTTGCAGGATTCTTTTCTAATCATTTACTTTGGGATGTGCTATGTGCTTTCTGAACTGTGGCTTCATATTTGTCATGAAATAGCTGGGAAGTTTTCATATATCTTTTCCTCTGAATTTTTCCTTTTTTTATAGACAAGGCTTAGTGTACAGTCAATCTATGAACTTCATATCTAGACTCTGTGAGTATGAAGGGATCAATTTTTGGTTAAAATTCCTTTGCTTTTGTAGATTAATTTGAATAAAATTGGTCTCTATAACATGACATCATTTAAATTCCTACGGCTATGTTATATACTCAATAACACTGTCCAAGAAGATGATAGACATTTTTGTTAAATTTATTGCTTTAATCTCCATAATTTTGTTCCTAAAGTTTTTGGTTTTCTACTACATTTTATGTTTATTGCTGAGGTATAGGTATAATGTTGATCTTTATATATTTATTTTGTATCAGTAACCTTAATAAGCTCCTGGAGTTATAACTGTTTATGTAGAAAATTAAAAAGATTTTCTATATAAATAATATATCATCTAAAGAAAAGACAAATCATTGAGCCTTCCTTCTCAAAATACATATTGTTGATTTTTAGTCATCATGTCTAAGAAAATGCTGAATAACAAGGATAATAGAAATCACTCATCTTGTTTCCAACTGAAATGGGAATACTCCTGGGTTTCAACATTAAATATTATGCTTGTCATAAGTTTTCAGTAGATAGTATTTACCACATTAAGCAGCTATTCTATCAGTATTTGAGAAATGATTTTTATTTATGAATTAATTTAAAATTCATTTAGATTGTGCTATTCAGAGCACTAGAGATACAATTGTTAATCATTGGAGGAAAGTTGTTCTTTACTTTGATCCCTTTCACTTCTTTCTTAAGATGATAAATAAATGTCATTTCCTCTTGAAAGCTATCTCTGATACCTCAAGTCTCTATTAAGAGTATCCCCTGTCTTCACATATCTTGTCATATATTTTTCTTGCCCTGACACTATTACTATTACTACTCACAATTTCAAATTTCTGTTAACTGGTCCATGTTCCCACCAGTCTGAGAGCCAACTGAGTCTTGTTTCCAGGTATATCTTGAGTAACTAGGACATTAACAATAGTTACAAAAGTAACTATTTTCTTTTCTTTTCTTTGGTACAAATTAGGGGATGAGAATTAATTAGCTGATTTTTTTCTATGTTTTTATGCCTTTAGGGCTGATGTGAGGAATTTGATTATCTTTTGAGCTAAAATTAAAATCACCTTCAACTTTGATATAAAATGTTGGATCCGTTTATGACCACAATTAGGCCCGCTATATACAAAATATAAATGTTGTGTTGAGAAAGTTGTTTAATGGGCCATTCTGGGACCTGTCTGTGAGAACCTATAGATCATGCCACAGAATGATCTATAGGTTGCTTTTCTAAACAAGTGGTTGGTTTTTAACTGTGGACAATATGACATATGTGGCTGACGGCATTTTTATTTCACATTATTTAGCTTGGAATCAAAGTGTAGCTTAGAGCTACTAAGAGTAGATAATATTCTAGTATCATTTGGTGTGTTAACCTATTTTCTGGTTTTCTTTTGCAGTTGTATCCTTATGTCCTTATTTTGTTCTTCTTAAAATACATTTTATGTTGTCAAATTCTTAAACTCCTGGTCTCAAGCATCCTCCTGCCTTGGCCTCCAAAAGTACTGGATAACAGGTGGGAGCCACTGCTTCTGGCTTTAGCCTATTTTAAATGCTAATGGTAGCTTTGTCTTTTCAAGAACACATATGTAATTATGTCTCACTTCTGCTTAAAATACTTTAGTGGCTTCTCATTGCTTCTAGGGTAAAACACAACCCCCTTTGGAAGTTGACATGGTTCTTCGTGGTACTTTTTCTTTTTTCCTTTTTTTCCAATATCTTGTCTGAGTATGGTATTGACATGTCCATTTAGGCACATTAAGTCTACATTGTGATTGAACCACATGGAAAATGAAAATAAATAAATTGCTATGACACCATACCAGAAAAGAAAGAAAGAAAGAAGAAGAAGGGGGAAATTGAATTGAAAAATAGGAGAAACCTCCATTCCTCTATTCAGGGTTTCATCTTACAAGAGCTGACAAGTCTACCTTACACATAAGTAAAATATGTGGCCAATTACAATGGTGCATGCCAACTGACATTTTTCAATCCCCTAAGACTTTAAAGACAATAATGCATCCATTTTGCTTCCAATTTTCAAGAATAACAATGCATGAGATAGTAATCTACATCACTTTCCCAATAAAACTAGTAGTTTGAGAACATGTGCGTATATATATATCAAATGATC
The DNA here is from genome assembly GCA_963574655.1 of Perodicticus potto. Classification (NCBI taxonomy): domain Eukaryota; kingdom Metazoa; phylum Chordata; class Mammalia; order Primates; family Lorisidae; genus Perodicticus; species Perodicticus potto. The sequence continues at coordinate 12,316 of CAUYRH010127492.1, read as the reverse complement.
AACATCAATAGTGAATATTGTTGCAAAAGGCCTGGCAACTCAGTCATTTATCATTTAGCTAAATCTCATGGCTACCTGGAGAAACTGACTATCACACAACGTTGGATGCCTTTATTCTTAGAAATATGCTACTTAATTTATAACTAAATACCAGTCACTAAAAAACAAGAGAATAAAGGACACTGACATTGAATATAATAAATGGATATAAAGAGCATAAAAATACTTTAGTAAATTATATGAAGATGATTTTTACCCAATCAATAAGTTGCAATCATCTGTATATAATTCTCAAATAGTAAATCAAGGTGTCTCTAAAACTTCTTTTGTTAAAATGAATTTTATAATCCAAATTTAAATGTCATATTCTTTTAAATAAAAATATTTTTACTTCAAATCATTTCTGCACAATATCCATGAAAAAAATGGCAAACATTTTTGAAGTTCTTAAGAGGATTTGCCTGATTATAAGTGACCATGAAAGGGATTCATAAATCAAAAGTATTCATGAGACAGTGGTTTATAGAGTTGATGGTAGCATTTCCGGGGACCCCACCACTACCTGCTGGCTGCAGTCAGAAAGCCCCTTAACAGTGACAACTATCAGAGTCATTGAGGAGATCAGAAATAGGGCGTGTGGGGTCAGATAAAATTGGGTTCTGATTATACCACCTGAACTTCAGTTTCTTCTACATTTATAAAATGAGGACAACAGCATCTCCTTCCCATAGATCGATTAAGAAAGGTGAGGGAGAGGTGGAAAACCTGCAGCCTTAATGAAACTTCTGACCTTCCTGGTCCTTAATTGTGGTCCTTTGACCAAATCCTAATTTTATATAACAAATCCTTTTATGAAAAGGGGTGTCACAGAGAAAGATGAAGCTTTTCTTGCCTCCTTTAGTGCTTAAAAAAGAATGATCTTGAAATCAGAAGATTTCCAGGTGTCTCTAAAACTTCTTTTAGAGACCCTGTGGAAGGGGCTTGCCTTCTCCCTGAACCAGCAGGTAACTGGGCATCCAGCACCCAGGAAGCCATCTATTGTAACATGACCTAATAAGGAAAAATGGAGTCAGCACCAACTTCCAGAGACTTGCTTTTATGTATACCCAGTACTGACTAAATATAATAACAGGGCCACAGACAGGATGGTACAGCTGAAAGGGACTCAAGAGACTACCTAATAAACTCCAATATTTTACAAAATTTAAAATAAAGAACCTAGGTGGTCTGTCCAAGGTCATAGCCAAGCTTGAATCAGAATTTCTAGTTCAGATCCCTTTTTGTTTGCAAAAAATACAGGCTTTGTGCATGTACTGGGGAAGGGGGGCAGTGGGACAGCCTCTGAAGCATAAAAGTCAAAGGTTTATAACACTGCAAACAACATGCACTTGGCTGACAACTGGGTTGAAGGTTGACAGGGCAGCAAGGCTTTTCCCCAGGAGGTGATAACATGCTGCGTTCTTCCTCTTGCAGGAGATAGTTGGAGTAAAACATCCCAGCTGCCAAAATGACCACTGTTTTCAGATACATTTTCCACCTACCCTTCAGAATGGAAATGAGCCCAGATCCCTTCCTCGGAATAGTTAAGCACAGAATCATCACTCTAATGGAGCAAGCAGCTTACAGAATGGCTGCAATGAGTTGGTTTCCTAGTAAATAGATTGAACATTAACACTCTACTTCATACCCTCAATGGAACTCTGTCTCATGAATGGAATGGTATATTATAACTGGCATAAAATAGGCCACCACTTTAGTTACAACACAGGATTGTCCAAATAAACAAGCATTAATCATGCACATTATGTAGAGCATAATGCTTCAGAGAGCTTCTGTAAGCAGCTCCAAATGAACTAGACCAAATTATACCATCTGACAGCTGTTCTGTGACCTGTGGGAAATGAGTTGGTGGTCTCAGTCCAGTTCCTAGTGGACAGGTGTCCAAAGCACAAAAACTACCCTCACAATTGGGACTAATTAGCAACCTGGTTGTTGCAGCCGCAATAAAACTTGGAGCCCATGTCACCGCCGTGCTGTTAGAGGCTTGTCTTGCCATCAGGTGGCCATGCGCCGAAGGCTTAGTACAGAAACGCTCACAATGGCGACTACACAAAATGTCGTTGCTTCAGGAGAAACAGAGACTGTATCCAGGACTGGCTTTCTGCCTCCCGCCTGGCTTCCCCAATCCTGCCTCCAAAGATGTCAAGGGATAGAAATGGAGTTCTGGGCACTATTTTAATCCATGAAAAGGAATATGCTTGTAATGCCTAAGATGTGATGAACTTGCACCTTTCATAAGACTATAGACTCATCTATTAAAAAAAAAAAAAAGATTCCCCTGGATGCTGAACAATTTCTCAAAATGTTTCCTTTCACTTCTTTGCCTTAGTTGAAACCTGCCTGCTTCTGAAGACACTGCTTCCCCCTATATCCCTCCCAAGAGTGCAGTTATTTTTTCCAAGCTCTACATCCTCAGTACCAGATAATGGTGACATATTCTTGTTCCTAAATGTCACTTCCATACCATTCCTCCCAAACTGCTACTTCTTCGGTGCTCAAAGCATTCAGCTCTGCCCCTATCAGTGTTCCATTCAACTTCCTTTAAAAGAAGCTGACCGTCTTCCTCCATTATCCTGTTTCTGACATTATTACTGGTGATTTCAATGGCTACTTGGGTAAGCCATAAACACTCTGGCCTTTCAGTCTCTTATCGTCCTCACTCTAGCATCTTTTTATCCTCAACACTACAGCCACCCACTCCCATAGCTGTACCCCAAACATTGTTACTGCCAGAAACTGTGCCACTTCTAAAGACATCAATTCAATGACTATAACCAGTCATTCCCAGCTCATTTTATAGATCTTCCCCTCTTCACAACTCTCCCATCACAATCAGACCAATGCATTGGCCCGCGGCATTCTCAGTTTCCTTAACACCGTCTCCTTTCTCTTCTTCCCTATCATTCTTGTTCTCTCACCTTTCCTCTTCCTTTTATCCATTCTAATATCAATTCCTGTCGATTTTAACCCCAAATCATATTCACTTATTTCTTATTCACTATTTATCCACATGCCTGTAAAGTTTCTCTTCTTTTTGTGAAACTCTGGGGGCATAGGGAAGCAAGAGGAAACTCTACATCCCAACGAGGAGGTCTGGAGAATATAGCAGCACAAGAGAAGATTGCTTCCCTACTGACAATGGGGAGAAAATAGATAATCTGAAAATCTTAAGTTTTCTGAGCTGAGGTTGTACACAAGCAAGGTAAACTGAATTCTAAAGAGAGACAAACTCCAAGAAGGAGAAGCAGAATACATGAACTATTTTATCTTTGGCAGAGTATAGTAAAGAGAAATGACTGCCAAATAAATGTATAGGAAGAATTTAGCTAAAATCTTAATTCATAAAGTGTAGGCTAGCATGACAGTGTTGTATAGATAGAAGGCCTGGATACAGTTGGGATTTATATTTAGTCATGTCTCCACCAGGTGCTTAGAAGAAAGCTTGAGGAGAAAGGCAGAGAAAGATGGCAGATTAGAAACATCCCCTTGGTGGTGGATATCAGTGAGACAGGGCACAGAGGATTTCAGCCACTCCTGGGTGGGGGAACCTACCCAGAGGCATCACTCTGGTGGTACAGTGAAGCAGTAGGAGACTCTAGGAGCCAACTAGGAGGTCTGGAGCTGAGGAGGACCAGCAAGGAGGTCAGATGCCTGAGTACAGGCAGAGGTCAGTTGGCAGCCCTCCTGTGGAAGACTGGAATAAGAGAGGGTTGTCCTGCAGTTTTTGTTTTTGGACTGGACTGCTTGCTAAACTGCCTTGGAGGGGGCTTGGATGAGAGAGGGAACTAGAGTAGCATCAGGCAGGTGAGATTGAGTACCAGGCAGGGTGAAGCTCCCATCAGCTTGGCTACAGGAAGGCCACCATTATGGGAAATCCACATGAGATGGGCTGTTTCTGGCATACCTGCTGTGCTTGGACAGCCATCTTTGGGATGAGTTGAATACCCAACCCCCAAAAAAACACTTATTATAAGGGGGCACTGTTAGAAAGACTTACCACCAGACAGATCTAGTGGGAGCTTTGGGATCCTACACCCACGGGACTGAGTGCTGGTGAAGTGACCAGGCCCTGATTGGGCACAAGTAGGTTAGGAGGACAGGTATAGATTTCCACTGAAATTGAAGAGTGGCTTTCAGTCCCCAATATGATACAGTGAAAACAGTGTGTGTGTTCTCCACCTCCTAAAACCATAGTGCCAACTGGTGTCCAGGCAATATACTGTAATTTATATATCTGTGTATATATATTTTTTTCTCTTTTCCTTTTGCTCTTTTTCTTAGTTTTTTTTTTTTTTTCTTCTTCTTTTATTTGGTTTGCTTTCCTTTAGGTATGTTTGTTCTTCATTTTTACTTTCTTCAATAGCAAAGGCTCCTCCATTTTGGTTATGGTTTTTCAGCCCCTTCTATTTTTTCTTTCTTTAATATGTCACTCTCTTTTTCTCTCCTAGGGTAGACATTTTTCTACTTTTCTCATCTTATCCACATAAATTTCTCATATAAAAACTAAGATATCCCCTTTTTATCTTCAGTTTATATAATTGTATTTTTAATTTTCTTTAACTATTATTATTATTTTGTTTCTTATCTCTGAGGGATGGGGATCATAGGATTGGTCTGGGAGGAGGTTACACCATTGCTCTGGCACAAGGAGACCATGAGGTCATAGTCTAGGATGTCCTTCTAGCTTTGGCCTTTGGAAAAAAGGTAGTGGTAGATCCCTACTATGAGATAATGCTAATTTTTTCTCTACATTTGGGCATAGGTTGGGCTCTTGTTTTTATTCAGGCTCCTAAGGAGATTCTGACCTTAAGGGTCCCACCCTAACAGTGCCCCAATGTACTGAAGTTAAGGATGTGGGTCAAAGCACTTGCTGAATACCACCATTTCTCCTGGCTCTCACATCACCTCTTTCTGCCCTTATTCTCTCCTTTTCTTTAGCTATTTCCTTTCACCCACCTTCTTTTTATTCTTTCCTATCTCTTTTTATTTCCTTCCTCCCTTCTTGCTCTTTACTCTTCTCTTCCTTTTAGCCTTATGCCTAAAGGCTACTTCAACATCTAAGCTCAGAGACAAGGTAATTTAAAGTAAAGAAGTCAATAAGAGGAAAAAGTAGGCAAAGAAAGTGAACAAGAAGAAAACACGAGTTCTGTCAGGGGCAGAGGCAAGATGGCCAACTGGAGTCGGTGTTCCACAGAGGCTCCCATCCAGAAGGAGAGTTAAAGGACAGGAGTTTAGCAAGTAAGCTGATGGTTTGGAGCTGAGCCAAGAGAGAAGGTTGAAGAACATACATCAACCCTGCTGAGGTGAGCTGCAACCCCAAGGATACAAACAATAGGTACAAAATCCATCACCAAACAGACGAGAGTTCCCTCCCTCATGAGAACGGCTCACAGTATACTTTCTATAAATAAGTGAGTAGAGTTCAGACGTCCTCCCACGTTATCCCACAGGAGAGACCCTCTAAAAATTGGACCTCCTTCCCCTACTAGGGTGCCAGAGCACTCTCCTGCCAGGCATAAAACTGTATATATTCCCTACCTGCATTCTGAACTCCCAGCACTCCCCTCCACTCTCACCCCAAGGTCTGGAAGCCTATACGCCATGGGGCCCAGATTCTTGGGCATTTTCTTGAGAGGTGTGGACAGGGCATGGGCTTTTGCAGGTCTATGCTGATTCTGTGGCACAGGGGTAAGGAGAAGATGATGGACTGAAGGAACCATATGGGGGAGGGCGAGGTGGTGCCCCACAGCACAGAGCAGCAGTAGAAACAACAGGACTCACACACCTGGGGATATTTTGGGCAACCAGAGAAAGCCGGGCATCTTCTTTGGTGGCAGACACTGGCAGAACAGATCTGGGATGGTAATTCAGACCCTGTGAGAAAAGGGCCTGAGGTGGTACCTGCCAGGGTGGGGTGCTGCGGGGATGGAGAATAAAAGACACATGTGCAGAGACGGCATACTGCCAGGAGAGGGCTGAGCCACGAGGACTCCTTTACTTAAGCTAAGAAGGACCGAGCCCTCAGGGGACCACAGCTGAGACAATGGCAGGCAGGCAGAGATGGGAACTCAGAGCTGAGTGTGAGACCTAACCACACCCACCCCAACACAGACTGCAGTGGAGACAGACACACGAGCTCCGGACAGTGGCACCAACCGGGGCTGAGTCACAGTTTCTGAGAACACAAACAGCACCTGATCCACAAGGGAATATAGCCAGGAATCACAAATTCTGTGAAAATATAAGTGTCAGCAACATCAACCACAACCAGGGCTGGAACTAAGGGAACCACCCCATCTCCCATTAACCACCCGAGCTTGTCAGGCCTCAGCTTCCCCTGACAGATGGTGGCAGAGTGTGGAGGCATAGCAGAGGAGATGTAGATCTCCCTGTGACTCAGGCAGGCTCAAACCCCTAGAGCATCTGCTCACTGGAGAGAACTGGGTCACAGCCCTGTGGAGTTACCAGTGAGTGGATGTGACAGAGGTGAAAGGTGGGGAAAGAGGTATCAACCTTCCCAGACTAATTCATTTGCTTGGGGGGGTCCTTCTCACTCCACGGAGCACTAGATTGAGTCATACACAAACTGGAAGCAGACCCCTGCTATCTAGTTGCTATAGACTTTTTGAGACATGAGACCAGGTGCTGACTGGGCCAATTTGATTTGGATCTCTCAGACTGGACCAATCACCCAAGGATGAACCGAAGTGGTACCCTGGGTGTGTTGTTGTGGGAAGGTTTGATTTTCCTTTTCCAGTTGTTGCACATGGGGGGCAGAGTGGCTTAATTGCTGGTATTTCTCCACAGCTGAGACTTCAACCTATAGTAACTGATTCACTAGGGTAGGACAGAGACCAGCTGAAAACAAGACAGAGCCACTTAGCCCCACCACACCAAGAAAGTCCCTAGTGTCTCAGGCCGTAGCACTGTACAGGCCCTTTGCAAAGCTCTAGGGGAAATGGTACAGACACCAGTATGAGCTCCTGGGGAAAGGGCTGGTTAATCACTACTCCAGGAGCCCCCCAACCCAACTTCACCTTACCTGCTCATCTAACCAAATGATGTAAAATAATCATGGGGGTGAATCAGCAGAAAAACTCTGGTAACATGAATAACCAGAGCAGATCAACTCCCCTGAGGAACAATATGGCAGATGCAACTGAAGATCCCAGTCATAAAAAAATGGCTGAGATGTCAGAAACCAAAAGCAGGATTTGGATTGCAAATAAGATTAATAGAATGGAGGTAAAGTTGGAATTAGAAATTCAAGGAGCATTTCAAAAGAGTTCTCAAAAATTCAACGAATTAAAAGACAAAATCACCAAAGATTTTGACACATTTAGACAAGAATTTGCAGCCCTCAAAGATCTGAGAAATATAGTAGAATCCCTCAGTAACAGAATGGAGCAAGCAGAAGAAAGGATTTCTGACATTAAAGACAAAGCTTTTAAATGCTCCCAAACATTCAAAGAGGAAGAGAAATAGAGAACAAAAATAGATCATTCTCTCACAGAGCACTGGGATAATTTGAAGAAACTAATATTAGCCTTATAGGAATCCCTGAAGGCAACGAAGTTGCTTCAGAAGGCACAGAGGCTCTTCTTCATGAGATGATGAAGGAGAACTCTCCAGACATGCCAAGAGATTCTAAAATTCAGATAGCAGACAGTTTTGGAACCCCTGCATGACTCAACCTGAATAAGACATCTCCTAAGCACATCATAATTAACTTCACTAAAGTAAATATGAAGGAGAAAATTCTTAAAGAAGCCAAACATAAGAAAACCACAACCTACAAGAGGAAGAACATTAGAATGACTTCAGACTCCTTGATGAAATCTTTCAAGCTAGAAGAGATTGGTCATGGACTTTTAACCTCCTAACACAAAATAACTTTCAACCCAGGATCCTGTATCCAGCTGAACTGTTTCATTTAAGATGGAGAAATTAAATACTTCAATGACATTCACAAGTTGAAGAAATTTGCCATAATTAAACCAGCTCTCCAGGATGTTCTCACAACTATCCTCCATAATGACCAGTGCAATCCTCCACACAGAAAATAAACTCACTCAGAAACTTTTGTCAAATTCCAACTTCCACAGTGGCAAAAGGATTAAAAATGTCAACTGGACTTTCTAAAAACTTGATACCCAAAATTCTACCAGGCTTATCAATATTCTCAATTAAAGGGAATGGCTTAAATTGTCCTCTAAAGAAGCAACTGGATATAAAAACTCAGACCAGATATCTGCGGAATATAAAAATCTTACCTTAAAAGGTAAATATAGACTCAGGGTAAAGGGATGGTCGTCTATATTTCAGGCAAATGGAAAGCAGAAAAAAGCAGGTGTTGCAAATTTATTCACAGATACAATAGGCTTTAAACCAATGAAAGTAAAAAATGATAAGGATGGTCACTTCATATTTTTTAAGGGTAACACACAACATGATGAGATTTCAATTATTAACATTTATGCACTCAACCAGAATGCACCTCAATTTATAAGAGAGATTCTAACAGACATGAGCAACTTGAATTCCTCCAGCTCCATAATAGTCAGAGATTTTAACATTCCTTTGGCAGTGTTGGATAGATCCTCCAATAAGAAGCTAAGCAAAGAAATTTCAGACTTAAATTTAATCATTCAACATATGGATTTAACAGACATCTACAGAACATTTCATCCTAACAAAACTGAATACACATATTTCTCATCAGCCCACAGAACATACTCCAAAATTGAACACATCTTAGGTCACAAGTCTAACCTCAGCAAATTTAAAAGAATAGAAATTATTCCTTACATATTCTTGGACCATTATGGAATAAAAGTTGAACTCCATAACAATAGGAATATGCATACTCATACAAAAACATGGAAGCTAAATAACCTTATGCTGAATGATAGCTGGGTCATAGATGAGATTAAGAAGGAAATTACCAAATTTTTCTAACAAAATGATTATGAAGACACAACTTATCAGAACCTCTGAGTTACCACAAAGGTAGTCCTAAGAGGGAAATTTATAGCACTGCAAGCCTTCCTCAAGAGAACAGAAAGAGAGGAAGTTAACAACTTAAGGGGACATCTCAGGCAACTGGAAAAGGAAGAACATTCCAATCCCAAACCCAGCAGCAGAAAAGAAATCACCAAAATTAGAGCAGAACTAAATGAAATTGAAAACAAAAGGATTATACAACAGGTCAATAAATCAAAAAGTTGATTTTTTTTAAAAGGTCAATAAAATAGATAAACCTTTGGCTAACCTAACCAAGAAAAAAAGAGTAAAATCTCTAATTTCATCAATCAGAAATGGTAAAGATGAAGTAACAACCAACTTCTCAGAAATTAAAAAAATCCTTAATGAATATTACGAGAAACTTTATTCTCAGAAATATGAAAATCCGAAGGAAATTGACCAATACTTGGAAGCACATCACCTTCCAAGACTTAGCCAGAATCAAGTGGAAATGTTGAACAGGCCTATAAAAAGTTCTGAAATAGCATCAACTATACAAAATCTCCCTAAAAACAAAAGCCCAGGACCACATGGCTTCACATCAGAATTCCACCAAACCTTTAAAGAGGAACTAGTAACTATATTACTCAACCTTTTCCAAAATATAGAAAAAGAAGGAACACTACCTAACACATTCTATGAAGCAAACATTACCTTGATCCCCAAACCAGGAAAAGAACCAACAAGAAAAGAAAATTATAGACCAATATCACTAATGAATATTGATGCAAAAATATTCAACAAGATCTTAGCGAACAGAATCCAGCAACACATCAAACAAATTATACACCATGACCAAGTAGGTAGTATCCCAGGATAACAAGACATAAATCTATAAATATAATTCATCACATATACAAATTCAATATATGTAAATATATTCAATATGGTTCAATATACATAAATCTATAAATATATTTCATCACATAAACAAATAAAAAAAAAAGACCATATGATTCTCTCAATTGATGCAGAAAAAGCTTTTGATACTATCCAACATCCTTTCATGATCAGAACACTTAAGACTTTCTTAACCTGATAGAGGCCATCTACAGCAAATCCACAGCCAATACCGTACTGAATGAAGTTAAATTGCAATCATTTCCACTCAGATCAAGAACCAGGCAAGGTTGCCCATTGTCTCCACTGCTTTTTAACATTGTAATGGGAGTCTTAGCCATCTCACTTAATCAAGAAAAGGTGATCAAGGGTATCCATATAGGGTCAGAAAAGATCAAACTTTCACTCTTCACAGATGATATGATTGTATATCTGGAAAACACAAGGGATTCTACTACAAAATTCTTACAAGTGATCAAGGAATATAGCAGCATCTCAGGTTACAAAATCAACACTCATAAATCTGTAGCCTTTATAGATACCAACAATAGTCAAGCTGAAAACACAGTCAAGGACTCTATTCCTTTCAAAGTAGAAGCAAAGAAGATGAAATATTTGGGAGTTTACCTAACAAAGGCTGTGAAAGGTCTGTGTGAGGAGAACTATGAAACTCTAAGAAAAGAAATAGCTAAAGATATTAACAAATGGAAAAACATACCATGCTAATGGCTGGGAGGAATCAACATTGTCAAAATGTCCATACTACCCAAAGCAATATACAATTGTAATGCAATCCCCATTAAAGCTCCATTGTCATACTATAAAGATCTTGAAAAAATAATACTTCATTTTAGAAATGAAGTATTTCATTTTGAATGAAAATGAAAATTCAGTATGAATTTTTCTGATATGGAATCAGAAAAAAACTTCAAATAGCCAAGACATTACTCAGAAATAAAAACAAAGCAGGAGGAATCATGCTACCAGACCTCAGAGTACACTACAAATCAATAGTGATCAAAACAGCATGGTACTGGCACAAAAACAGAGAGGTAGATATATGGAACGGAATAGAGAACCAAGAGATAAACCTAGCTACTTACCGTTATTCAATCTTTGACAAGATAATAAAAAACATTCAGTGGGGAAAAGATTCCCTATTTAACAAATGGTGCTGGCTGAACTGGCTGGCGACCTGCAGAAGACTGAAACTGGACCTACACCTCTCACCATTAACTAAGATAGACTCTCACTGGATTAAAGATTTAAGCTTAAGACATGAAACTATAAAAATTCTAGAAGAAAGTGCAGGGCAAACACTTGAAGAAATCGGCCTGGGCAAATATTTTATGAGAAGGACTCCCCGGGTAACTGAAGCAACATCAAAAATACTACTGGGCCCTGATCAAACTAAAAAGCTTCTGCACAGCCAAGAACACAGTAAGTAAAGCAAGCAGACAGCCCTCAGAATGGGAGAAGATATTTGCAAGTCGTGTCTCTGACAAAGGTTTAATAACCAAAATACACAGAGAACTCAAATGTGTTAGCAGGAAAAGAACAAGTGATTCCATCTCAGGGTGGGCAAGGGACTTGAAGAGAAACTTCCTAAAGACAGGCACATGGCCTACAGACACATGAAAAAATGCTCATCATCCTTAATCATCAGAGAAGTGCAAATCAAAACTACTTTGAGATATCACCTAACCCCAGTAAGATTAGCCCACATCACAAAATCCCCAAACCACAGATGTTGGCATGATGTAGAGAAAAGGGAACACTTCCACACTGCTGATGGGAATGCAAACTAATACGTTTCTTTTGGAAAGATGTTTGGAGAACTCTTAGAGATCGAAAAATAGACCTGCCATTCGATCCCACAATTCCTCTAGTAAGTATATATCAAGAAGACCAAAAATCACATTATAACAAAGATATTTGTACCAGAATGTTTATTGCATCCCAATTCATAATTGCTAAGTTATGGAAGAAGCCCAAGTGCCCATCAACCCATGAATGGATCAATAAACTGTGGTATATGTACACTATGGAATATTATGCAGCCTTAAAGAAAGATGGAGCATTTACGTTTTATGTGTTTACATGGATGGAGCTAGAACATATTCTTCTTAGCAAAGTATCTCAAGAATGGAAGAGAAAGTATCCAATGTACTCAGTCTTACTATGAAACCAATTTATAGCTTTATTATGAAAGCTATAACCCAATTATAGCCCAAGAAAAAGGGGAGAGGGAGGGGAGGAAAGCGAGGAGGATGGGTGGAGGGAGGGTAATTGGTGGGACCACACCTACAGTGCATCTTACAAGCGTACATGTGAAATTTGCTAGGTGTGTAATATAAATGTCTTAACACAATAACTAAGAAAATGCCATGAA
>CAUYRH010127489.1:0-29470 GCA_963574655.1 Perodicticus potto | reverse complement strand
CTTAATTGCTATGATTAGCTTCTGTATTACGCTAGCTTGCTTTGCTGACCATGCAAGAAAAAGAGTATAAAAAGCTTGCTCACCTGGCATTCAGGGCTGCATGCCTTTGAGGTATCAGCCCCCTGCAGGTGTAATAAATTTGCCAGTTATTGCATCAAATTGGGGTCCATCTTTCTATTTCTGTGACTCAGTTTACTTCAACTTGAGGTACATCCTTCTATTCTCTGAGCCTCAGTTTCCTCACCTTTTCAAGGGGGAGGGGCAGAGATGAGGAGGTGGGCTCTCTGATCTGTAAATCTCCCTTAGGCTTCATCTCGGGGTCTCCCATTCCTGGTGGGCTCTGGGGCAGCCCCCCAGCCTCAGCAGGCCTTCCGTGGAGGCCTAGAGACTAGCACCCCATTTCCTAGATGTAACTACCCATTACATGGAGCCGATCTTGACCAAGCTGGGGCTCTGGCAGCTTTATTATAAGTTTATTACATGCTAATTCAAGCAAATAAATTTGCCCCAGCTGTGAAGCAGAGGAGATTAATAACCTCAAAGATTACTTTGCTGCTTTGATGAGTTTCTTGAGCAGAGTATATTTAGGAAGAGCAACTAGATTAGTCAAAACCCCCTTTAATTATTAGTGACACTGTGCAAACGACTCTATATGACTGGAATACCAACTACTTAACTCTCTGACCTTCGTATTCAAATAAACACGTCTTATTACAGCAACACGCCTTCTGAGTCCGTACACCATGGCAACTGCTGGCCCGAGGACCTGGCAATGGGACAACTGGCGTGTGGATTCCTTTAAGGTGGGATGACAGCCTTAAAGGAGTACGTCCCCCTTTCCCTGTCTTCATCCCTGGATTGGCCCAGGAATGCTGGGATGATCCTGGAGTTAGAAGAAGCAATTCTCAAGTGAGGGGAGACGATTTGCCCAAAGTCAAATTGTGAATTAGACGCCTGGCCTCTATACCTCGGCCACCTGCACAATCCACTCCAAAATCAGTTTTGCAGCAAGAGGCTGGGTATGCTGGTGGAAACTGTGAAGCTACCAGATCCAATTCCAGGGACACTCAGCTTCCACTTAACCCTCATCCCTATGCAGGTACATGAGGTCTTTGCTTGGCTTCATCTTAACACTCTTCCATGAAACCTTGAGCTGTTTTGTAGTCCCACCTAGCAGAGATCAGAGATTGAAGGGTAGATGGGTCATTTACCCAGGGTTGCTGGCATCTCTGGCCAGGGAAACTGAAGGAATGTTCCTCAGCTTGGTCCCCTGCGGCATAACAAACTCAGCACCAGACTCTTGCCCAGGTCCCATACCTGAATTCCAACAAGCTCACGAAGGAGGAGCTATCCCTGCATTTTTCTGGATGAAAAACCCAGGCTCAGAGAATTCAAGCAACTTACTCTCAAATGCCTTGTCATCACTCGCCTACCTGGAAAACACCCCTGGTCTTTTCTGCCTCAACTCATGGCTTGGTTATATTCTGTCAAGTTTATACTTGCTCCTTTGGCAAGTCCCTGCACATCTTCCCTCTACATTATCCTTAGCGTGGCTCACACTCCGCGGTGCTGACTTGCTTATGATTCATCTTCCTTATTCAGTTGCCCCTTAAAAGAAAGAACTGGGTCCCTTTGTCTTTATGTCCCGAGATGCTAGGCGGAAGCCCCGTCAATTCTAAGTGTTCAGCCAACATTGACAAAGACTGAAATTGTTCTGGATAATCTTTACCCTGTGAGTGTGTTATGCATTGCCATCTGTCTCAAGTCTGACCCTACTGATTGGCAATTTAGGAAAAACAACAACAACAGGGCAGCGCCTGTGGCTCAGGGAGTACAGCGCCAACCCCATATGCTGGAGGTGGCAAGTTCAAACCCAGCCCTGGCCAAAAATTGCAAAAAAAAAAACCAACAACAACAACAACAAAAAACCAAAAAAACCAAATAGCCTAAACTCTCTGATACTATTCAACAAAAATTTTAGATGTAAAAGGAAAAAAAAATGTAGAAAAGAACTGCAGAACATAAAGCTGAACGTGTATCTCACCTCAGCTGGAAAATACCTTTCTCATCATAGAACAAAGGCAGAATTTACAGAAGACAGATTTGACTATGTAGAAATTCATATTTGTTTCCGTAGGCTAAGAGTGTGCTCCTTTCCCAGCCTCTGTCTTCATGTATTCCTGGTTAGTCATGTGATTTAATCTCAAACTTTAGAAGTATCATTAGGTTGATAAATTTGCTGGCAGAAATGCTGGGATCATATGATGGTTTGGCTTATTATTTGGAGGATGTAACAGAGACAGGTCCCTCAGTATCTTATTCTCTTCTTCCTATATTAATGGAATCTCAAATTTTAGCTTTTGAGCAAAAGACTGTATTTCCCAGTTTTCCTTGTAGCTAAGTGGTCCATAGTAGTTGTGTTTGCAACTTCTGGGTCCTGCCCTTCAATCATTGGCCTCCCCTTCCCCTTTCTTCCCTGCTGGTTGGTATAAGGCTGGGATGGCATGATCTGGGGCAACTGTCTTGATTACAAGGTGCATGCCATGTGTCGTGAGCACTGGAGTGATAAGATAAAAGAAGCCAAAGTTCTTGGCACAGCGAAACCATCATAGCAGCCCTAGAGAGAATGCAATATGACTGCGATTTTAGAAAGTCTTTGTGGGCCGTGCCTGTGGCTCTTGCTTGTAATCCTCACACTCTGGGAGGCCGAGGCAGGTGGATTGTTTGAGCTCAGGCGTTTGAGACCAGCCTGGGCAAGAGCAATACCCTGTCTCTAAAACTAGCTGGGCATTGTGGCAGGCACCTATAGTCCCAGCTACTCAGGAGGCTGAGGCAAGAGGATCGCTCGAGCACAAGACTCAGAGGTTCCTGTGAGCTATGACACCATGGCATTCTACACAGGGCAACTGAATGAGATTGTCTCATAAAAAGAAAAAACAAAACAAGGAAAGACTTTGTTGAAGCATGAAACCTATATTCTAGTTATAAAACATTTTGATATGAATAACCAAGAATTGAGTAACGTGTTGATATTTTAGAACCTCAAGATTCTGGTGTCTACACTTCTCTGAACATATATAGGAATGGCCCAAATTCCAACATATTAGAATTTGGAGGTTTAATATAGCTTGTTTTATACATGTGTTTTGGAAGTATGCAAAATTTTATAATTATAAAGCAAAATTAATTTTTAAAAATGAATCCATAGGCTTGGTGCCTGTAGGTCAGCAGCTAGGGCACCAGCCACATACACCAGAGCTGGTGGGTTCGAATCCAGCCCGGGCCTGCCAAATGACAATGACAACTGCAACCAAAAATATGCCAGGTATTGTGGCAGGTGCCTGTAGTCCCAGCTGCTTGGGAGGCAGAGGCAAGAGAATCGCTTAAGCCCAAGAGTTTGAGGTTGCTGTGAGCTATGACACCACAGCACTCTACCAAGGGCAACATAGTGAAACTCTGTCTCAAAAAAATGAATCCATAAAATTTTTAAAAATCTAAATCATGAAAGCAAAAAGAAACAAATCTATGTATTGATTGATATAGTAGCATAATTACACAGAAAAAACTCTTTCAGTTTTTATCCAAAGTATGATGTCATCTCATAAAAATATCTGCAAAAAATTCTTTTTTTTTTTTAAATTTGAAACTATTGGGGGAGTACAAATGTTTTTGTTGCACGGATACCTTGTAGAAGACTTAAGTCGGGACTTTCAGTGTGCCCATCACCAGAATAGTGCTCATTGTACCCACAGGTAAGTTTTTATCTCCCCACCTTCCCCTCTTCTCGGTTTCCAACGTCCTTTGCACCTCTTCGTGCTAGTGCGTGCCCATCACGTAATTCCCTCTTATTAGAGAGCACCTGTGGTATTTGTCTTTCCATTCTTGAGATACTTCACTTAGGATAATGGTCTCCGGTTCCAGCCAAGTTGCTGCAAAAGACATTATTTCGTTCCTTTTTAAGGTTGAGCCATACTCCATGGTGTGTGTGTGCGCGTATCACATTTTCTTTATGCACTCATGAATTGATGGTCACTTTCTTTGGTTCCACATCTTTGCAATTGTGAATTGTGCCAAAAATCCTTGAAATGTTTATCAACATGCACAATAGTGATATTAATGCTAGCATTGTTAACTTGAGACTGCTGGATATGTAATGTGTTCAAGGAAGTGAGTAATTATGTTGCTTTTATTGGGAATTGAGATTTTCAGTGTGAAATACAGGATATACAGATATAAGAAGCTAAGTATAAGCTATCTACTTCTGAATCTAAACTGAGTTATGAGAATGAATTCAGGAGGTATGCCATCATTTTCTAAGTTTGCCCATGGTCTGCCCCCCTTTTTAATCCATCACAAAGACCTGGGAACAATAGCCAAACCAGGAACAGTAAATACCCCTACGGATTAGATTATGGCCTCTACTCACCCTCAAAAAATGGCGATTTGGTCTTTGTAGAGAGGTTGCAGATTCCAGTTCTGGGGCACAAGATGTATAAGTGAACCTGGCATCTCGTTACATCAGAAGCCATCAAAGAATACCAGGTCATAGCAACTTGAAGAAGCTAATATTGGCCAAAGATGAGACAATATAATTATCAACAAAACTAAATGCAACAAATTGAAACATACTTGAGGTTTCAATGAGTTCATAATAAATTTTTTATAAAGAAAAAAGAAAAACCACTCATTAATGACTGTTGGAGGTTGTTAGGAAACCTACTTATTATTTTGAAAACTGGAAAATAAGGAGAAAGAATCAATCAATTGCCTTCTTATATGAACCATCAGTTTTCTTATATGAATGAGTGCTCTTGAAACAAACGTAGATGAGGAGGATTGTCTCTTCAGAGCAAGAATGAGAAGCAGAATAACATTTTACAACTCTTAATGAAACTATATACAGGCTTGGCGCCTGTGGCTCAATGGGTTAAGGCGCCAGCCATGTACACCTGAGCCCGGGCCCGCCAAACAACAATGACGACTGCAACCAAAAAATGGCTGGGCATTGTGGCGGGCGCCTATAGTCCTCTGCTACTTGGGAGGCAGAGGCAAGAGACTCGCTTGAGCCCAGGAATTGGAGGTTGCTGTGAGCTATGATGCCACAGCATTCTATCCAGGGTGACGCTTGAGGCTCTGTCTCAAAAAAAAAAAAAAAAGAAACTATATACAACCAGTTATTGGGTGCTATCCGATGGAAGAACACAGCATTACCTTTAAACTTTTATTTAAAGGTTTTAATTAAAGGTTTTATTGCCAAAAAATTGGACCTGGATGTTATCAAAGCTCCAGAGCTGTCAATTTCTTGTAAAGGAGAAGGAAAAAACACATTTAAGGACACTGTGGAGATGTGGTCAGTAAAATCCCAGCCATGAAAAGCCTATGGAACTCAAAACCCACACCTTTCAATGAGGAAGGTAGGTATCTGTGTGGGGCAGCTGGCAGAGGCATTGACAGAATCCACTGGAGACTAAGTGGATAAGGATGGTGTCTCCTACGGGGGCAGATGGCAGCAGCCCAGGGAGGGGGTGTCAGAGCCCAAGCAGGGTCAAGAGAGATCTACATGGCATGAGATAGGGGGTTTGAGTCCAAGTGAGGTGAAGAGAGTGTCCATACGGGAGGAGCATCCTGGTGCACGACGCAGTGGAGGTAAAGTGGGGCAGTAGTGAAGCTGTGTTCTTATGTGAGATTTTTAAGGCAAAGCAGGGTAAAGAGAGTGTCTACGTGGGTATGCCCAAAGGTGATGGAGATTAGTAACACACATTCATCAGGTAAATATAGTGGAGGATAAAGGGTATTTCAGTGTCAGAGAGGGAGTTACAAATATGGAACTGGGGACTATTAGAATGAATTTTGTGGTGTAAGATTGGAATTAGAGCTGTTAATGTAAATTTGTGTTTTCAATATGTAAATGTGGGTATGATTGTATGTAAATATGCATACATGTGGGTTGTGTGTATGAGGGAGGGGGAGAAGAGAGAGGAGAGAGAGAATCTGCGTGTGCATATTCTTTATCTCTGTCCATTGAGAAGGCCTCAGAGAAGTGATATCATAATACCAATGAGCACACCCAATGTCCATGTTTTGGTTTCTAAATACCACTCTCCACCAAAAGAGAGCCTTGGATAGATGGATGGTTTTAGGGCTGGGGCTGGCAATGTGTTAGATGAGTCTAGAATATCTTATGTCAGAAAAAAATAAAAGTGCTCAATAACTGATGTTGAAAGGACCCAGAAGCCAACATTGCTAAATCAAATATAAAAATAAATAATGATAGTAACCAACTACCAAATCATAATCCCTGAATCCATACTGATGTAAGTAAACAAATTTTCCTTGGAGTAAAATACCAACTAGTAAATATGGAAGGAAAGGTGCAATCAAAAAACCACCATCTGGATACCATCACAGTAATATTTCAGCCAAGAAGTACCAGTCGATGCTAAACTTAGTGAATCAAAGTTTGACGAGGAATAGATGTATGTGTACATAGTCTGAAAGCATCGCCCCAAAGCATATTTACTAATACAAAGAAGCAGGAATAAATTTGTCGTTGTATAGTTTAGCAGACGCAGCTTAATCAACTGATCAGGGTGAAAATCACCAGTAACAAGACAAATAGAAACTGTGTACCACTGACATGATATGATGAGAAGAACTTGGCACCCCTCTGTGACGTTCCTGCTAAAAGGTATCACCTGACTCTAATCATAAGGAAACAACAGAAAGCTGAAAATAAGGGACTCTGAAAAGTAACTTGCCTGTGATATAAAGAGTCAAGGTCATGAAAGTCAATGACAAACTTAAGGATGTGTTCCAGATTGAGGGAGACTAATGACAGGTGGCAGTTACATGTAGTGCATGATCGTGGGTTGCCTAGTTTGTTCTAAAGGACTTTAATGGGACAATTGGTGAAACTTGAACAAGTCCATAGATTATCTAGCTGAAGGAATCAGTGTTAATTTCCTAATTTTGATGGTCCTTATTGTGATTAGGAGAGTGTCACTGTGGGAAACAGACCCTAAAATGTTGTATGCGTGTATATGTGTACAGGGGGGTTGCTAGTGACGATGGGATGTGAGGCCAGCCATTCATTCTCTGGCACTTCAAGGAAAAAATGCTTTGTAACGACTCTTGCAAAATTTGTTAGTAAATTTAAAATTATTTTAAAGTAAAAAAAATCTGACCTGGCTCAGTAGCTCATACCTGTAATCCTAGCACTCTGGGAGGCCAATGCAGGTGGATCCCTTCAGCTTAGGAGTTTGAGACTAGCCTGAGTAAGAGTGAGCCCCCATCTTTAAAAATAGAAAAACTAGGCTCGGCGCCTGTGGCTCAACGGGCTAAGGCGCCAGCCACGTACACCTGAGCTGGAGGGTTCGAATCCAGCCCGGGCCTGCCAAACAACAATGACGGCTGCAACCAAAAAAAAAAATATATATATATATAGAAAAACTAGCCAACTGTTGTGGGGGGTGCTTGTAGTCCCAGCTACTTGGGAGGCTGAGGCAAGAGGATTGCTCAAGTCCAAGAGTCTGAGGTTGCTGTGATGCCTCAGCACTCTTCAAAGGGCAACAGAGGGAGACTCTATCTCAAAAAAATATATATATATAATATAAAATATATACAAATATATAAATACATAAATATAAACAGAAATATAAATAAATTTTTAAAAATTTAGCATTAAAAAAAAGCAAGCTGTTCTTAATAGCCAAAGAGCAGAAACAACCTAAAAGTTCATCAACAGATGAATGGATAAATAAAATGCAGTATAGCTACATAATGGAATATTACATAGTTATGAAAATGGATGAAGTACTGATTCATGACAGAACATGAATGAACTTTGAAAACATATACAAAGTGAAAGAAGCCCATCACAGAGGATGATTTCATTTATATGACATGTCCAAAACAGAAAAAAATCTATAAAGACCAAAAGATGGGAACCAGGAGGAGGGGGGATGGGATAAATGGGGAGTGAATGAATGCTGATGGGTATGGAGTTTCTTTCTGGGGTGATGAAAATGTTCTAAAATTGATTGTGGTGATAGTTGTACAAGTCTGTGAATATACTAAAAACCCATTGAATTGTGCACTTTAAATTAAATGGGCCCCTCCCCTAAGAGTGGGCTCTAGAATGATCCATCAGAGAGGGACTTTACCTAACAAATGCAATCAGTGTAACCTGGTTTCTTGTACTCTCAATGAATCCTCAACAATAAAAAAAAAAAAAAAGAATGATCCATTGGTGCATCTGTTCTGTGCATTTTTATTTAGGGCCTACCCTGTGTCTCTGTTCCCAGCTAGTCCACACCCTTGCAGCGATCCAGGTTGTTGAGGCACAAACGTAAGTTGTGGATGTGCTTGTCCCCCGGGGCTGGGAGGGAGATGGTGGGCGACCCCCTGCCTTCAGCATTGCAGGAGAAGCTGGAGGTGTGGAAATGAGTGCGACACGGACACTTGGTGAGAGGCCATGAGGGGGGCTCCCCAGGGCAGGCGGCAGGGCTCTCAGGCAGCATTCGTTGCTTGGTAGAATGCATGCCCATCCTGAACTTGGTCATGCTCTTGATTTTGTCCGCATCCTCAGAGTGCATCTCTCTGTGTTCACTCACTGAGCACAGAGGGGCAACTCCAGAGGCATGGCGACGTGGTCCAGGCCTGCCTCTTAGGCAGGCACGTTTCAACCACACCGAGGGCAGCTGGATGGAGCACACATTTAACTGCATCAACAAAGGGCGGGCTGTGCGTGCACCTGTCTCCCAGCAGAGGATGGGAGAATACCAGAAACCCTCGCTGAGTCCCGCCTCTCCCTCCCCCTTGCCTTCACCCAGTCAATTGGCTGTGGCACCTCAAGTTCGCTGTTTAAGACTTCCTCTCTGCAGGCGATGGACACTGGCCCTTGAGGCTTTCCTTTGTTCCATGCTTTTAAGGCTAAATGGTGCTTCTCTCCGCCCGCCTCCCATCTGATGGTTTGATTCCCCAAGAGAGGTCTTGATCCTTTCCTCTGCGAGCACTTCGGGAGAGTCTCAAGTAGCTAATCCTTGCAGTACCACCCAGGAGCCAATACACCAGGTGACCGACTCGCTAAATTTACACCTTTACTCACATGCACACCCTTTGTTCTTTTAGCTGTGGTCTTTACTAAAACTATTTGTGACAGAAAATTATTCCACACATTGTCTGTGACAGAACTGAGAACCGTTTTGGCAGAATATAATCAGCAGCCCTGCAGGGGGGGTTAGGTTTATCCGCCAGCTTCCTCAGCCCTTTAGCCACAGATTCCTCTATCAGCCCCGATCTAACCGTGTGGTTTGGACACTCTTCCCCGGTAGTCTCCGCCACTACACCCAGATGCTATCGTTAAGTGCCATACGCACCACGCCACACACTTGCGTGTGAAGCAAACGCTCATCTCCCACACACTATTGCACATTCCGGGTACACGGTACCCATCACCTCCACGTCATGCACTAGCTCTCCCAGGTGTCTTCCTGGGAGACCCAGCTGTGGGGTTACAGCTCACGAGGTGGGACTGGGTCCCAAGGAGCGAGTTGGGTGAGCAGGTGTCACCCTGCTGTACAGAAGGGGTGAGTATGGAGGGTTTGGTGGCGCGTGGCAGGATGGCCAGTCAATGGCAGGACCTGCACTGTTTCCAAGGCACTGTGTGTACTGTGGAAGCTGGTGGTCAGAGATGGGGCTGAATCAGAAGGATCTAGAAGCCTTCCTCGGGGGATTGGGCATTAGTTGTGAACCTGTGTTTCTCAACTCTGTCAGACTCTTCCCACCCCCTTTTTTTCTGAGACAGAGTCTCACTTTGTCGCCCTGGGTAAAATGCCGTGGTGTCATAGATTCCTGCAACCTCAAACTCTTGGGCTTAAGTGATCCTCTTGCTTCAGCCTCCCAAGTAGCTGGGACTATAGGCGCCCACCACAACGCCCAGCTATTTTTAGAGACAGAGATCTCGCTCTGGCTCAAGTTGGTCTCAAATTCATGAGCTCAAACGACCTGCCCACTTTGGCCTCCCAGGGTGTTAGGATCACAGGCGTGAGCCACCGCACCTGTCCTCACCACCCCCCTTATATAGAAATACGTTCTAATGTCTCCTTTAGAAAATCCATGAATAAGTTACATAAACATGTATTTTCAAAAATTTTCAACATAGTGCTCCATCTGTAATATAAGGAGAAATGTAACATAAGTAATTTAATAAAATAATATGTACTTTAACATAGGGAGAGTGATGAAGTAGTCAGATGCTTGCACCTACACATAGAATCACAGCAGGTGTGATGCTATAAATGCAGACTGTTACCTAGAGTCATTTGCCATAGGGGACCTGAATTTCTGAAATGACAAATAACTCTTGGTAAAGTTCTTAACAAAACAGCACATACTCACCTCTTCATGTATATGACGGTTACGCTCCTGCGAAGGTCACTGCACATTGAAGTTATGCAATCAATACTAAGAGTTGACTGTTGAGTAAGATTAGGCAAAAGGCCCAGATAATTACAGATAGGTTTCTCATCTACCTGGATATCATGTGGGACCCTTGAAGGCTGTGAGGGACCCAAGACAACTCATCCTCATGGGGGGCTGCCTCATATATTTCACACACCCACATCTCTGGCATCACCTTTACTAAAACAGTGGTAGGGCCCTCCAACTATTGTGATCATCAAGATGCCCCCGGACATGCCCAGGTGACTATGCTAAGAACCTCTTTGTGGCTGTGGGGAGCCAATAAAGGGTATGAGGGCACTGACAGGGCTGTGCAGAATGCGCACTCTGGTGGCTGTGGGGAGCGGGGTGAGGAAGGTGGGGAGACCAGTGGCTAATGCATCACTTGAGAGGTCAGCAGACGGAGGGCATGGGAGTAGGCCGCCCATCTGCAACAGGGCCTAGAACATACTCTGGACTCCTCAAATCCCCAGACACATGGGCCTTTCACAAATATGGAGTTGGGGGGCAGGTAAAGATAGGGCTAGGATAGGATTTGAAGTCTGGCAAGAAGCGTTGGCCTGCTATTCCCCAGAGCCAGGACCAGCGGGTCCTTTGATAATGACTTTGGTCCTGCCCCCTAGGTTTCCGCACTGGCTGGTTGCAGCTTTAACACACAGCCTGGCTTTCCAGCGTTTGCTCTCCTGGGGAGGGAGGTACAGCCGCCCTGTAACTTGATTTGTATTTCTTAGGGTTGGAGGAGCTGCCTAGGTGTCCTGCTTCAGCCTGAATTTCCAGCATCTCCATTTCCTCCAGCTGGCAGGGTTAGCAAGGGCTGAGGGCAGAGGTGCTGTCTTGGGCTGGTTCTCAGGCTGGCCCAGCACCATCTGCTGGCCCCTGCGGTTGGGGACCACTTCTGGGGGGACCTGGAATAGGGTCTCTGGCTCTAAATGGTACTGTTCCCGCCAGGCCTTCTGGCTCCTGACTTTTGGTGTCTATTTCCATATGGATTGTATTTAAAGAGACATCTACAGACAAATATTATTTAAAGGCAATTTAAATCTTTTTTTTTTTTTTTTGAGACAGAGCCTCAAGCTGTCACCCTGAGTAGAGTGCTGTGGCATCCACAGCTCACAGCAACCTCCAATTCCTGGGCTCAAGCGAGTCTCTTGCCTCTGCCTCCCAAGTAGCCTGGGACTACAGGCGCCCGCCACAACGCCTGGCCATTTTTTGGTTGCAGCCGTCGTTGTTGTTTGGCGGGCCCGGGCTGGATTCAAACCCGCCAGCTCAGGTGTACGTGGCTGGCGCCTTAGCCCGTTGAGCCACAGGCGCAGAGCCAAAGGCAATTTAAATCTTTCTTGAAGTGACTGAAAAATCGCAAATGGTGATATTTTAAAAATGTTTTTTCTTCCCATTTTACGGAACCAAATGGTGATTCTATTGAAATTTTCTAGAGAGAGAGAGAGAGAGAGAATCTCTTTTTTAAAACAAAGCTTTGCCCTGTCACCTGGGCTAGAGTGCCATGGTGTTAGCCTAGTTCACAGCAACCTCAAACTCCTGGGCTCAAGCCACCCTCTTGCTTCAGTTTCCTGAGTAGCTGGGACTATAGGCATCCACCACAACACCCAGCTAGTTTTTCCATTTATAGTTGAGACGGAGTCTAACTCTTGCTCAGGCTGGTCTTGAACTCCTGACCTCAACTGATCCTCCTGCCTTGTCTTCCCAGAGTGCTAGGATTACAGGCGTGAGCCACTGCACAAAGCCGAGAGAGCATGTCTTAGTCTGCTCAGGCTGCTACAACAGAACACCAGAACACCACGGACTGGGTGGCTTAGAGCACAGGCGCTTATTTCTCACAGTGCCGGAGGCTGGAAAGTTCAAGATCAAGGTGCTGGCAGGTGCAGTGTCTGGTGAGGTGTTTAACAGGTAGCACCTTCACTGTGCCTTCAAATGGTGAAAAGGGGGGGGCAGCCCTCAGGGCCTCTTTAAAAGGTCACTAATTCCCTTCACAAGGACTCTGCTCTCACGACCCGATCACCTCCTGAAGATTCCCTCCTCAGTAACATGACATTGGAGATTTAGACTTCGGCATATGGATTCAGGGGAACATAGCAAAGCATTTGAGTTTCTTAGACCTCACAGCCACCTAGTGAAGTCCATGCTGTTATCCCCACTTACACACACACATTCAGTCATGGCAACCGCCTCCTAACATGCTCGACTTTCTTCTTCTAAACCTAGTTCTGATCTCCCTCCTTCCCCTCACTGACATATCTGTTCACTGATCTTTCATCCAGTGAAGGAGATTCTGTGTTGGGCTCTTGTGCCTTTCTTAGGCAGGACAATTCTCCCCCTCACTTTTCAATTCAAATCTGCTCAGTTGAGGCTCAAGTTGTCCAAAGCTCAAATTCTCCTTAGGAGGTGTGGGAGCAGGCTAGCTTTTTTTTTTTTTTGAGACAGTCTCACCATGTTGCCCTCAGTAGAGTGCCGTGGCATCACAGCTCACAGGACCCTCAAACTCCTGGGCTCAAGTGATTCTCCCACCTTAGCCTTCCAAGTAGCTGGGACCACAGGTGCTCACCACAACGCCCGGCTATGTTTTGTTGCAATTGTCATTGTGGTTTAGCTGGCCTGGCTGGTTTCAAACCCACTAGCCTCGGTGTATGTGGCTGGGGCTGCAACTACTGTGCTATGGATGCCGAGCTGGTCCAGCTTTTTGAAAGGGTTATTCATGCTCAAGTGGCTAGGGCACCAGCCACATACATCTGAGCAGGCTGGTTCGAATCCAACCTGGGCCTAGCAAACAACAATGGCAACTACAACCAAAAAATAGCTGGGTGTGTGGTGGTGCCTATAGTTCCAGCTAGTTGGGAGGCTGAGGCAAGAGAATCGCTTAAGCCCAGGTGTTGGAGGTTTCTGTGAGCTGTGATGCCACGGCACTCTACCCCAGGCAACAGCTTGAGGCTCTGTCTCAAAACAGCAAAAAAGAAAGGGTCATTCATTGTTCACGGCAAGGTCAATGTTAGTCAGGACAGACTTCAGGTCACACAACACCTCCATGTGCCCGTGGACACAGGGCCACACTTGCACTCTCACAGAAGCATCCCCTTATGCTGCTCCCCATCATTTCTTTTACCTAATTCTTTGATGGGCATGTTTATACTTCTTCAATATCAAGTTCTGATATTCATAACCATGACTCTGATTAGTACAAGACTTCAAAGCACCTTTTGAATCATTAAAGAAAGATTAAATTATGTTCAGGATAGTTTCCATATTAAGTGTAGCTGAGCTAATTCAGATTCTCTGAAAATTGGCAATGTGATAAATTTCTACTTCACACAAGCCGGCATATCCTGATTAAATTCACGCAACAGCCCAGGCAAGCTAGACCAGTCCGGATGAACTGTGAGGCCACAGGAGCTGGTAAACACACAGGCACATCTGGGAATGAAGCGAAGAGCTGGAGTCCCATCCAGCCAAATGCTGTCACTACCCCGTAAATCTCCTGGTAATTCAAACAGCCGTTAACGGCTGCCGACATTGTAAGTGATGCTTTCATAATCACTGCCATCTATCTGGGCTTGGCCATGGACGGGGTCATTTGGTTAATGCAGGATTTCATCTTCATTGCTTTGTAACTAGTTTTTAATCAGCGATGATTGCTGAGCTGGGATGCTGCGGCTGGCTTGCCTGATCTTCCCTCTGAGAGTGCCCACCGATACATCCTGGCAATTGACCAGAGACCTGTGGGAGGGCTGGCAAGGGCAGCAGGAAAGCCAGGCTGGCTGACGTGGACACACGCCCCAGCCCCTCCCCTCAGGGGGGTTCCTTTGCCCCCAACCACCTTTGGGAGGTTGGCTTAGGACATCGGCAGACAAAGGGATGCTCTCGAAGAGGCATCTATCGCAACCGTTGCCTTTGATTTGCCCAGGAATTTAATCTCTCCGGGGTAGAGAGGATGGTCAGTGATCAGTCACTCTGAAATCAAAGCTGGTCGTCAAAGAATCAGCTTTGTGTGAGAAGGTGAGAAATCTCTTACAAATGCCCTTCTGACTGGGCGATTGCAAATAATCCTGATGAGGAAGAGGCAAGGAACGCCCCTGATGATCCAGTGATGGCTGGACAAGCTTACCCATAAAAAGTGCACACACACGCACACACATTCCCTTGTATCTATTTCTAGAACCTTATGCAAGAAACTGAAGGGAACCTGGACTATAGGGAGAGGAACTGGGCTGCTGAGGGACAGGGTAAGGAGACTTTTGTCACCTTTTGAATTATGTAACATGTGACTATATTACCCATTCAGATGAATACACAACAGTGAAGTAAGGAATATCTGTGAACGACAAACCCAAGGGAGAAGGTAAGAGAGCAGAGCAGCCCAGATCCATAAAAAAGACCCCAAAAAGCCCTGGAAAGTAGTCACATAAAGCACACCCAGAACTTGGGAAACAAGGCTTTTGTAGGAATGTTCAGAGCAAGAAAGGTCAGGGCTGGTGCTGGAATAGTGTTATCAGATGACACTAGGGTGTCTTGAGAGTTAAGGGAAGGTAGGAGTGAAGAAAGGGAAGCCTGGCTGGGGTCTGGAAGGAAGGTGGTGGAGCTTCACCCTGTAGGGGCGGGATGGCCCTGGAGCCTCTGGGGAAGAGATGCTCCCCATTGGAGTATCTGGTGTCCCGCAGCATGCCGGGTGGGGGGCTGGACAATGGAGGGGGAGGGTCCCCATAGTAGATGGGACATGTCTGTCTTCTCTTCTGCTCTACATTGTCCTTTTTTCACATCCAACCAGGAGCAGGGAAAGTTCCCTGGATGTCTGACCTCCACTTAAGAGGCTGCTCCAAGTTCTGGTGGTTGCTGAGTGAGGAAGAGAGGCCTGAGAAATGGGCAAGATGGCGGCAGGATGGGAGGACCGAGTCCTGCTGAGACAGTGGCCTTGGAGATGGTGATGATGAGTGGGAAGGGAGCGAGCCCACCGCGTGAAGGGAGTTCGTGTGACAGGCAGCGAGGGAGGGACAGGATGAGTGTGGGTGAGTATGATTCAAAGTGAGTGTGAGGGAGGGGTGCAGGTGACCACAGGCCTGAATGATGGGCCAGGGGATGCCAAGGGCCAGGGAGTGTGGAAGTGCCAGAGTAAGTGTGAGAGCAAGAGTGCGAGAGAGTGTGAGGAGTGGGGTAAGAGGGAGTAGGGACGTTGTAAGAAAGTGGGCATGAGAGTGACCTGAATGTGACTGAGTGTGATGGGTCCATGGGAGTGTGTCTGACAGGGTGAGTGCGAGGCTGGGTGTGAGGGTGTGAGTGTGAATCTGCAGGGATAAGTGTGAGAGAGGATTTGCCTGAGCATCAGAGTTTGTGTGAGGAGAGAGCCTGTGTGTGTGTCTGTGGTGTTGAGGATGGAGACGGGGCTGTTGATGTGACAGGGTGTGATGAGGCCCTTCCCTTCCCACTCCCTCCACATCCATGAGCACCTAGAATTGTCTCAGCCTGGCACCCACTCCCGGGTTCACAGAGAAGCTGCAGGCACAGCTCCGAGCCCGTGGAATATTCTCCTAAGCAAATAATGCTGCTTATTAAATTACTCATGCATGCCAAATGAGCAGAGAGATATGCAAAGCAGAGGAGAAGAGCCTGGGGTGAGCCAGGAGTCTAGGGAAAAAGGATGGGTGGGACTGGGCAGAGCGGAGAAGTCGACTGATCCTACCACCCCTTACTCAAATCCACACTGCCCTGCTGCCCAAAGACCAAATTCTGAATTCTTTAATACAATATTTAAGACTTTCTATAATCTCAGGGAGTGAATGTGATTTTTGCTACAAAACAGGTACTCAGTAAATGCTGGATTGCTCTGAATCCATGGTCTATCATGGGTGAAGAGGAATTCCTACCAGGGAATGTGCCAGTCACTAAGCTGCTTCCTCTCAGCTCCACACTCAGTCTTCCATACTTGACTGTGACACTACCACTTTGTCAGCTGGATCCATGTCAGGCTTTGCCAATAGAAGTGACAGAGCAGACCACAGGGCAGGAGGAGGGGGGCGGGACACTCTTCCTCTTATTTGCTTCCTGTTCCAGGTGGCTTGCCTCAGCACTGTGTCGTCACCTGGCAGTAGCAATAGGTTTTGGTCTCCCAACTTGTTTGAAAGGTATCGAACTAAAATTCATATGTTGAATCACTAAACCCCAGTGTGGCTGTATTTGGAGATGAGGACTCTGAGGAAGTAATTAAGGTTAAATGAGGTCATAAGGGTGAGGCCCTGACCCAATAGGATTAGTGTTCTCATAAGAAGAGACACCAGAGGGCAGTGCCTGTGGCTCAAAGGAGTAGGGCACCGGCCCCATATATCGGAGGTGGTGGGTTCAAACCCAGCCATAGTCAGAAACTACTAAAAATAATAAATAAATAAATAAATAAATAAATAAATAAATAAATAAAGAAAGAAGAGACACCAGAGAGCTCCCAGGCATGAGGAGAGAAGCCATGTGAGGAAGCAGTGAGGAGGTGGCCGTCTGTAAGCCAGGAAGAGAGCCCTCACCAGAAACCAAATCAGCCAGCACCTTGGTCTTGAACTTCTAGTCTCTGAAACTATAGGATAATACAAGTCTGTTGTTTAAGCCTCCAAGCTAATACAAAGGGTTTTTCCCAAATTTTTCTCATAATCCCTCTATGAGGTTTTTCACCAATTCCATGTATTAATTTCTCTCTGTTCACATAACTCTGCTTTTGATTCCCTGATTAAACCCTGGCTGATCCAGAAGCTTTGGGGAGACAGGAGGACATGTGGCCTATAGGTCAAGGGAAGGAACCTCCAGGCTGAGGAGCAGGTGTCTTTGCCTCATCTTCAGAAAATGGAGGGACGTAAGCCCTGGTCACAGCAGGATCCCTGCAGTGCAGCTCCACCAAGGGGGCCCTGTCCTTGCCTCCCATAGTCCCCATGTCTCTGTGATTCCTGGCCTCCAGACTGTCATAAAGTATACCTGATAAGGCTTAATGTTTCCTGAAGAGCCATTACAACCTTCAGCTGATGTAGTCCCTGGGAAAGAGACAGGGCAGGTGGCAGGGGAAGATTGAGTCACAGTCACTAGCTAGGCCACACAGCTCTCATAGTTAGGAATAGAAGCAAGCCCGGTGCTCTTCCCTCCAACATGCCACCCACCTCCCACAAAAACCCTGCCTCCTCCCTACTTCGAATACAAAAAGCAATAGTTCCTTCACTATTAACTTGCTGTGTGAGCTTTTGTATGCTAGTTTTTCTACTTTTCTCTACCTTTTTTTTCCCTCTACCTTTTGTATGCTACCCCTTGGTCACCTCATTAGTTAAGTAAAGGAGGTAGACAAGATATTCTCAAACATTTTTTTCTAGCTGTGACATGCTGTGATCTGGTGATTTTTTTTTCCCCCTCAGTAAAACGAAAGGGTTCAGTTAATCTTTCCAAAGATTTTCTATGTTCTATGCTCAGCTTTTGATTTGACATAATTATAGCACTTGTATTTAGTGGAAATTCACTTATTTATTGCATAAGCCATTAATTATTCTGAAGCATTGGCACAGCACTCACTGCAATGGAGGATGTGCACGTTGATTAGGACCAGGGGTGAGTCGAGCATCCAGATGTGTCTGGGACTGGAATTAACTTATCAGGTCAGGAAGTTTGTGGAACTAAAGTCTGGTTAAAACAAAAAAGGGCCAGAGAATCCAAGGCAACATTGTGTATGGATGAGCTGCTTTGAGTTTCTTATCCTTCCAGGGTATTGTAAGGATCTGTAACAGCTTCAGCATGAACATACTTTGAATGTATGTCTTAAGTTTTATTTTCACTTAGCCTTCTCCCCAAAAGGTATTTTGCCGAAAAGAGACAGAGCTGATTTCGGTTCTGGTGAGGGCTTTCTTCCTGGCTTGCAGATGGCCACCTTCTCACTCCTTCCTCACTGAGTGTGCATGGGAGCTCTCTGGTGACTCTTCTTAGAAGAACACTAATCCTATCAGATCAGAGCCTCACCCTTATGACTTCATTTAATCTTAATTATTTCCTTAGAGGTCCTCTCTTCAAATATAGCCACACTGGGGGTTAGGGATTCAACATATGAATTTGGGGAAGAGCAACATAAACTTTTAGTTACTCCCTTCCTGTAGCCTTGAAAAACATAGTTTCTAGACTATATTTTATCCCCCATGGAACCGAAGCCCTACCTAATCTTCTGGAGGAGGGAAGGAAATCATCCTGGGACCAGACCATGAGTCATCTTCTTCTGCTAGGAGAGACGCAGATCATTGACACCCAGGGACATGGGACTAAGGCCAAGTCACACAGGGAAGGCTTAAAGCTAACAGTGAAGCAGGAACACTGAGAAAAACCCTCTGGCAACCCGGCTGCCACCCTAAGAACAAGATAATACTAGAAGAATTTAAAGTTGGTTTTTCACTGAAGGTAAAACTCAAATCTATAACAGCAAAACCCAAAGCTAGGTTAACTTCTGACTGTATTGACTCAACCACCTACATCAAGGGGTAGGCAAACTTTGTCTGTAAAGAGCCAGTAAGCAGGAAATATTTTAGGCTTTGTGAGCTATACAGTCTCTGTTGTAACTATTCAACTCTGCTGTCGAAGAAAAAGCAGTCATAGACAAGATGTAAATGAATGTACATTGTTGTGGTGTGATAAAAGTTTATTTATGGACGCTAAAATTTGAGTTTTATATGATTTTCTTGTGTCACAAAATACTATTCTTCTTTTGATTTCCATTTGATCATTTAAAAAGGCAAAAAAAAAAAATCTTAACTCATAAGTCATACAAAAATAAGCAACAGGCCTGACTGGGCCTGAGAGCCATGATTTGCAGACCCCCTAGCCTAGCAGAATAAGAGTCATGCATATTTATTTCAATCTCTAATGTTCTAAAGATGAGTTTTGGCTGTCAATCAAAAGTCAAGAGACATCAAACAGAAGACAAAACAACCTACTATTAAGAAACAAATCAATCAACAGAACCGGCTTCAACTATGACTCAGATATTGAAGCTATCACATATAATCTTAAAATAACTATGGTTGATATGTTAAAGGCTACAAGGAAAAGATGAATAGCTTGCATGAGAAATGGGGAATTTCAGTAGAGAGAGGAAAACCACAAGAATGAGTCAAATGGAAATGTTAGGAGGAAAAAGTGACAGATGTGAATGCTTTTGACTGGCTGATTGGTAGACTTGATATAATTCAAGAAAGAATCAGTGAGCTTGAAAATAGGTCAATAAAAATTACACAAATTAAACATAAGGAGAAAATAAGAGTGGATAAAGAAAGTATCCAAGAGGTGTGGAAAAAAAAATTGTTTATTGGTCAAAACACAAATTGGTCAAACATGAGTAATGGAAATCCCAGCAGGAGAAGAGAAAAAGAATGAGGCAGAAGAAATAATGAGTGAGAATGTTTCCAAAATAATAAGAGACATCAAATCACAGATAGAAGTTCAAAGAATCTCAAGCAGGTAAATTAAACAAAGAAACAAAACAAAAAGAGAAAAATATCCCCTGCAGACATGTAGCACATCATATTCAAACTGCTGAAAACCAAAGCCAGGATAAAGAAAAAAAGAGGTAAAATTTTAAAAAGAATAACAGTAGAGTTATCATCAAAATTATACAAGCCATAAGACAATAAAATGACATCTTTAAAATATGAAAAGGGAATAAAACAATACTTGCCAACACAGAATCCTATCCCCAGCAAAAACATCTTCCAAAAGTGAAAGAGAAACAAATAATTTTCAGACAAATAAAAACTGAGAATTCATTACCCGCAGATTTTCACTACAAGAAATATTAAAGGAAGTTCTTCAGGTGGAAAAAAATGTGAAAGTTTTGTGAAAAGAATGGAAAGTTATATTTACGCAAAGAAATAAAGATCTCTGGAAATGGTTAAAAGAAAGTTTCCCCCCCTATTTTCCCTCTTAAAATATAATTAACACAAATTATTATTGAGTCTAAGGAAATGATTACAATAAAGTTTTTTTTTCCTTTTTTCTAATTCCTCTCAAAGATAATTAACTAATACAAATTCTTGTTAAGTCTAAGGAAGAAACAATATCAATTCTACATGAACTCTTCCAGAAAACAGAAGAGGAAGGAATATTTCCCAATTCATTTTATGCTGCCATCATTACCCTGATACCAAATAAGGAAATTATAAGAAAAGAAGATAACCGACTAAATTAACATAGACACAAACACTCTTAACAAAATATTAGCAAATCGAATCCAGTAATATGTTAAAAGGATGATACATCATTTTTCCTAGTGGGGCTATATTGACAATGCAAGACTTGTTCTACATTTAAAAATCAATAAGGCTCGGTGCCCACAACACGGTGGTTATGGTGTCAGCCACATACACTGAGGCTGGCAGGTTTGAACCCAGCCCAGGCCAGCTAAAACAACAATGACAACTATAACAAAAAATAGCCGGGCGTTGTAGTGGGCGTCTTTAGTCCCAGCTACTTGGGAGGCTGAGGTAAGAGAATCGTTTAAGCCCAAATGTTTGAGGTTGCTGTGAGCTGTGACGCCAGGCACTCTACCAAGGGCGACATAGTTAGAAAAACAAACAAACAAAATAATCAATCAATAAAATCACTACATCAACAAATTAAAGTAGAAAAAAATGATCGTTTTGCAAAAACATTTGAAAAATTAAGCATCCATTCATGTTATATAATCTCAGTAAAATAGGAAAAGGAAGGACCTTCCTTAACCTAATAAAAGACATTGACAAAAAATGTGTAGCTAATATTATACTTAATGGCAAAAGACTAAACACTTTACCTTTAAGATGGGGAATGAGTGTTTGCTACTGTCACTTTTATTCAACATTGTACTAGAGCTCCGAGCCAGTGAATAAAGCAAGAAAAATAAATAAAAGGCTTACAGAGTAACAAAAGAAAGACATGCAGAACAATATGATTGTCTACATAGAAAATGTCAAAGGGTCTACCAAAAAGCTGCTGGAATTAATGAGTTTAGCAAGACTGCAGGTCAAAATACAAAGTTCAGTTGCACTTCTATATGTGAGCAATAAATAACTGGAAATTAAAAAAAATTAAGGTATCACAACAGCACATACAAACATAAAATACTTATCTGTAAATCCAACAAATTAGCTGGACGCCATAGCTAGTGATTAGTGCGCTGGCCCTGCACACCAGGGTGGCAGGTTCAAACCTTGCCTGGGCCTGATTAATAATAAATCCAACAAATTATGTTTATGATCTATATGTTGAAAATTACAAAACGCTGATGAAATAAATCAATCTTCAGATTCAACACAATTAAAAACCCTAGCCATATTATCTTGTAAAAACAGACAAACTCATTCTAAAATTTATATGGGAAACAAAGGAGAGTAGCCAAAACAACATTGTAAAAGACCAGAATTGACAGAGTCACTCTGACTCAGTATTTACCATTATATAAAGATATAAGCAAGACAGTTTGGTATGAGGAAAAAAAGACATAGATTACTGAAACAGAAGAGAATTCAGAAAGACCCACACAAATATGTTCAAGTGGCTCAGCACCTGTAGCACAGTGGTTATGGTGCCAGCCACATACACTGAGAGTGTCGGGTTTGAGCCCGGCCTGGGGCCAGCTGAATAACAAGGACAACTGCAACAACAACAACAAAATAGCCAGGTGTTGTGTTGGGCACCTGCAGTCCCAGCTACTTGGGAGGCTGAGGGAAGAGAATTGCTTAAGCCTGAGAATTTGAGGTTGCTGTGAGCTGTGATGCCACTGCACTCTACCAAGGGTGACATAGTGAGACTCTGTCTCAAAAATAATAAAAACCAAATATGTTCAAGTGATGTGTGATAAAGCTATCAAGATAACTATTTAATAGAGAAAGGATATTCTTTTTAACAAATGGTGCTAGGACAATTTCATTTCAATATGTGGAACAAATAACCTTGACCATACCTCACACCATATATAAAAGTTAACTTAAAATGAACCACAGACCTAAATGTAAAATGCAAAACTATAAAAAGCTTTTAGAAGAAAATGAAATATAGGATAAACTTTTTGTTCCCTTGAGTTAGACAAAGATTCCTTAGCTATAACAGTAAAAGCAGAATCCATAAAAAGATTGATAAGTTGGATTTCATAAAAATTAAGAACTCTTGCTCTTTAAAAAACATTGTTAAGAATATACCATGATTGCACTAATGTACACAGCTATGATTTAATAAAAAAAAAAAAACAACATTGTTAAGAATATAAAAGGACAAGCCAGGGACTGGGAAAAATATTTGCAAGCACATATCTGATAAAGAACTTGTCTCTCAGAACTTAATAAGAAAACAAACAACTCAATTTAAAAACTGGGCAAAAGATTTGAGTTAATACTTCATCAGAGAGAGAAGATATGCAGATATCAAGATGCAAAAAGATGCTCAATATCATTACTCCATAGAGAAATACAAATTAAAATCACAATAAGATGCTACAGTACACTCATTAAAATGGCTAAAAAACCACAAACAAAAATCTAACAGCACCAAGTGCTGAAAAGAATATAAAGTTACTGAGACTGTGATATATTGCTGGTGGGAATGATAAATAGTACAGCCACTTTGGAAAATAGCTTGGCTAAAGTTAAACATATGCTTACTATATGACCTAGTTTCTTTATCCTGGGTATTTACCAAGAGAAATGAAAACTTGTATTCACAAAAATATGCCCACAAATGCTTATAGTGGGTTTATATACAATTGCCAAAAACTAGAAAAAAATTGGGTGTATCAAGTGGCGCCTGTGGCTCAAAGGAGTAGGGCGCTGGTCCCATATGCCAGTGGCAGGTTCAAACCCAGCCCCAGCCAAAAAAAAAAAAAAAATAAATAAATAAATAAATAAATTGAAGGTATCCATATGATGGAAAACCAATTGTGTAATAAACAGAAGTGAATAGTTGATACACGCAACATTGGTAAACCTCAACACATATGCTGAGCAAAAGAAACCAGACACAGAGAATTCATCCTGTTTGGTTCCAGTTATATGAAATTGCAGAATACACAAAACTAAGTCACTAAATGAACATAGGTCAGTTGTTGTGTGGGACCAGGGGTTTCTGTAAAGCACCCAAGTGAACTTGGGGGTGATAGAAGGCTCTCTGTGTTGATTATGGAGGGAATATACACACGTGGTATATGTTTATCAAGACTCATGAATGCATTTTATTATATATGTCATTTATACCTCAATGTGTTTGATTTAAAAAATATATTATTAATTGACTCTGGAACATGGGAAGGACTGTAGTCTGGTATCAATTTCATTTAGCACTTACCTGAAACCAGGCTCCCTTACTCTCCCTACAGCTTCCTGACCCCATAGTTTCCTTGTGTGGTTTGCTCATTATCTTCCTCTGGCATGATCCTAGCTTCTTTTTGCTTCATCCATCTCATAGCTTGCTCTTTTTCTTTTTTTATTAACTCAATTATTCATAATTTATTACATTATTTATTTTGAGACAGAGTCTCACTCCATCACCCTGGGTGGAGTGCTATGGCATCATCACAGCTCACAGCAACCTCAAACTCTTCAGCTCAAGTGATCCTCTTGCCTCAGCCTCCTGAGTGGCTGGGACTATAGGCACCTGCCTCAACACTTGGCTATTTTTTTCTATCTTTAGTAGAGACAGGGTTTCACTCTTGCTTAGGCTGGTCTCAGATTCCTGAGCTCAAGCAATCCACCCACCTGGGCCTCCTGGAGTGCTAGGACTATAGGCCTGAGCCACCATGCCCAGACTATTATATTATTTTTAAATGAAAAATTAATACATGTTCTTTCTGTAAAAAATCTTGATTAAAATACAGAACATATGAGAAAATAAGAGAAAATCCTTATACCTCCACAATCACCACATACAATTGATTCTCTCTTCTCATAGACTTCTCTTGTACTCCTTTTTTGAGACAGCTAATTTAAAAATTATTTCTATTTCAACTGAATATATAAATCTATGCTGCTTTGAAGAGTTAAAAATTACAGGCAAAGCCAGAATCCTCTTTCAACACTTACCTCAATCCTATTCCCCATTTTACCAGTCAAGATGTAATTACCATTACCGGAAGTGGGGTTGTTACAGCTCTTTTTAAAAAAAAATCTTAATTTTTAAATTTTTATTTGTTTTTATGTACATTCACACTTAATTTTTTTGTAAATTAATAAATGTCATAGCTTACAGAATTTTCAGTGAAATCTCCAAACATTTTTCCTTTTTTGCATGTCTCATCTTCTTATTCTCCTCTTCCACCTCAGTCTTACTTCTCACTCCCTTCATCCCAGGAAACCCATGCAAACAACTTAAGAGTGTACCCTTTTATTGTGCTCATGTAACCATGTATGTGATGCATATACATATGTGTATACCCACACATATACATATGTAGGAGGTAATCTGTCAGTTTTTTTTGAAAAAACCCATATTTGTATATATGTATATGGCTATTTTGCCTTATTCGACTCTAACTCATAAATTCTCTTAAGCCACCTTTTAAGAGTCTGGGATTGTTTGTTTTAATGACCACCAAATTATCCATGATATGATGTGCCATACTTTATTTGATAATTTCCTTAGTGATGGAGAATTCAACCACTATGAAAGAATAAATACCTTTCTTATAAAATTTATCCATAAATATTTTTTCCTTTTTCCATTACTAAGTGCTTATTACTGGAGAGGAGGAAGGCTACTGGTTTTTGTACATTTATCTTATATCCAGCCATCTTATCAAAGTTTACATCAATTTCAGTAGCAATTTTTTTATATTATTATTACATAGCTGCATACATTAGTGCAATCAAGGTTTTTTTTTTGAGACAGAGTCTTGCTCTGTCACTCAGGCTACCCATGCAGCAGTGTCATCTTAGCACACTGCAACCTCAAACTCCTGGACTCCAGTGATCCTCCTGCCTCAGCCTGACCAGTAGTTGGGACTACAGCCACCATGCCTGGCTAATTTTTTCCATTTTTTTGTAGCGAAGGTGTTTTGCTCTTGTTGAGGCCTATCTTGAACTCCTGAGCTCGAGTGATCCTCCCACCTTGGCCTCCCAAAGGGCTAAGATTACAGGCATGAGCCAATGAACCTGGCTACAATTTTAACATATTTGTTTTACTAGAGTCTCTTGAATTTTCTAGGAACATAATCATATCTTTGTTTTTTCCTTCCGATGTTTATATGCTTTATTACTTTTTGTTTTCTTTAGAACCTCTAAGACCATATTAAATATTAATAGTGACAGCGGCACCCCAACACATTACTAATTTTAATTAAAATAGTTTGTGTTTCACCATTTCAGATAATGATTAATGTTGGGTTTAGTAAATGAACTTTATTATATTGTATGTAATTGCTTTCTGTTTCAACTATGGTTTTTATTAGGAATAGTTGCCATATTTTTCAAATACTTCATTGGCATTTATCGTTGTAGTCATATGGTTTTTCTTCTTTAGGGTGGATAATAGATTATGTTGATAGATTTCCCTATACTGGAATATCTTCACATTCTTGGAAGAAGTTCTGCTTGGTCATATTTTATTATACTCTTGATATCTTCTAGAATTCTATTTGTTAAAATCATAGAGCAAATTCTAAATAGAATTTTTGCAGCTGAGCTCCTAAGTCTATAGATGTATTTTTAATTACTAGCTTGGGTTTTGATATCAAAGCCATATTTTATAAAACAGGAGTGATTTCCTTATTTTTATATCATCTAGGATAGTTTAAATAGCATTGGAATTATTAGTTAAATAAAACTCATTTGTAAGGCTGGGTGTGGTTGGCTCACGCCTGTAATCCTAGCATTCTGGGAGGCCAAGGTGGGTGGATTGCTTGAGCTCACAGGTTCGAGACCAGCCTGAGACAGAGCGAGATCTCCATCTCTAAAAATAGGCGGATATTGTGGGGGGCGCCTGTTGTCCCAGCTATTTGGGAGGCTGAGGCAAAAGAATTGCTTGAGCCCAAGAGTTTGAGGTTGCTGAGAGCTATGATGTCACAGCACTCTATTGATGAGGACAAAATGAGAGTCTGGCTCAAAAACAAAACAAAAAACTCATTTGTAAACCCATATGGATCCAGCCCATTTTTCAATATTACATCTTTAATTACCCTTTTAATATCTTTTGAGATCATGTTTATTTTGGTTTTCCACTTCTTATTGGTTTTGGTCATTTATATTTGCTGGAAACATTTGATTTATCTGAATTTTAAAATTTGTTGCCATTATTCTTTTCTGTTTACCTTCTTTCTTGTTTCTAATAGTGTATATTTTTACTCTTATTCAGGAACTTTTTAAATTTTATTAGTCTTTGTAAAAATCTAGCTTTTGGATTTACGTTTTCTGTTCTACTGCTTTCTACTTCTATTTCTTCCTTTTAGTTTTTTAGCTACTATTCATTACTTTATTAAGATGAATAATATGTTTCTTTGCCAAAAAAAAAAAAATTTCCCATCAAAGTCATTTAAAACTATACATTTTCCTCTGAGTATAGGTTTTGCTTTTTCTCGCTTTCTAGACAGTTTTTAATTTTCTTTAACTTTGCTTTTTGATCCGAGGTTCTGTTTATTAATTTCAATGCAGTTACGTTTGTAGCCATATTTAAATTGTTTGTTTCTAGTTAATTGATTATAATAATGGACAATGGATTGCAAAACTGGTACTTATTTAAATTTGTGGAGGTTTTCCAGGCTAATATTTATTTGAATTGATTTTTGTGTATGTTCCCTAGATATACATAAAAAAATGAACATTCCATATTAAAAAATTCTATATATAGTCATCAGACCATGTTTACTAATTGCCTTAGTCAAGTCCTCTATGTCTTTATGTTTGTCTATTAAATATGTCTAGTTCTGAGAGAGAGAATTAAAGTATTAAAGAGAGAGTATTAAAGTATTTCTAATCACATTTTCATCTTTTATCAAGTTCTTTTTGCAATGGTCTCTGATTTTCAATCTTCAGTTCTTCTGATACTTGAGGAATAGGGTTTACCACCACCATACCTTAACAGATTATGTCTGTTATTATATAATATCCTGTTGTGTGCTTTTAACCTTGAATCTCATCCTGTCTGACTGGGACATTTCAATTCTTGCTCTTGTTCTTTTTTTTTTTTTTTTAATTTGTATTTACCTATTTTTTTTTGCTA
The DNA here is from genome assembly GCA_963574655.1 of Perodicticus potto. Lineage (NCBI taxonomy): Eukaryota > Metazoa > Chordata > Mammalia > Primates > Lorisidae > Perodicticus > Perodicticus potto. Next base: position 1,828 of record CAUYRH010127489.1, on the reverse strand, counting down.
CCCTTTTCTTTTTGACCTTCCTTGTCACATGATCAGGTTTTTTTTTTAAACATATCTGACTATCTGTTCTGTGACAGTAGAAAATCCAATCCATTTATTTTAAGATAATTATGGATTCACTTCATTCCATTCCTTCCATCCAAGTTTGTGAATTATTTATTTTAAGCTGCTATTTCATCTTTTTCCTTTTATAATTTTTTTCTGATTTGTTTTCTATAGTTTTTCTTTCGATTGATATTTTTCTGGCTCTTTTGGGGTACATTTTGTTGGTAGGCACTTAGATTTGAGGTCCCACTCTAACCCTCCCAGGCACAGTCAACACCGATGCTGACATTTGTCACCTGGCTAGAACCCAGTGACAGTAAAATGTTCTGAAGATGAGATTTCTTTCTGCCACTCAGAAAGTGTTTGACCATGGATAAATTGCCTACTTCATTTGAGCATTAAAATGTAGTCACATGGCGCATGTTAGGCCCAACCTCACCATGCACTCGACCCATCTGGCACACAGTGGCAACCCTGTTCCTTACTGGACTGGGTTTGAGCCTTGCCTCTTTTGAGCTGAGCGATTAGAATGAGGATGCCCAAGGGCTGTTTCACAGCCAGTCTCAGAATTCCTGGAAGGGTTTTCTCAAATTGGTCTTTCACTTCAATGGAGCAGCAGGGATCATACTTCTCTCCTGACCTCAGACAAGGAAACGAAACACTGTGCAATGCTGTTGCTTTGCCTGTGGACACAAAGAAGGTGGGCCCGCAACCCTGGCCCCCGTCTCCAGCCTCAGATAGAGGGGGGCATTTCTTCTCTAGGCCCTTGATGTAGCAGGAATGCCCACAAGACGGAGCTGTTATAAGCAGGAGACAGGACACTGGGCTCTAAGAAGCCAAGTCCCGGCGACCATGACCTCCCCCGGGGTCCTGAGGAGGCAGCCTCAAGGTCACGCTCAGGTCCACACTGGTTCCGACCATGCTGTGGCTGTTCCCACCAGTCTGGGGACTTGCCCTTAATGAACTGTGCCCGAGTTCCTTTGTCTTTTCTCATTTCTTTAATAGAGAGAAGATGGAAAGTATAGTAGATGATCTATCTCTGAACCTTTAGTTTGTGATGCTAGTCATCTCCTACAGTCAAAGCTTTGAACTTGAGGGTAGATGCCAGGTTTCCTGATAAACCTTTTGGAGCCCTCCTCTAGGGGTCTGGCACTCGGTTTGGTGCCCTCTCCCACATGCTGTTGGCAACTAGCTGAGGGCAGCACCCAGGAGAGTCCCTCAACTGCTTCCGTGTGCTTCTGCCTCTGGGTCCTCTGGGGTTTATTCCCTGTCCACCTGACGCCAGCCACTGTTGTCCTAGATAACCATTACATACAAGGTGCTGCTGGACAGGCCCTGGCAATGCCGGATGAGCCCGTGTGCTGCCATCTGGAGTTGTTTCTTCATGTACAAGGCCTTCTGTTATAAAGTTAGGAAACTGGACACTCCGGGACCCACAGTACACGGCACACTTAGCAGTGTGCTTAGTTGTGACTAACTATACGTTTAATGTAAAGTAAGAATGCTTAGAAGATGCAACCACTTTAAGATAGAGGGAAATTGTGTAACCTTCTAACCTATGAAGAAAAATCGTTTTCACATATACTATGCTGAGTAACGACATTGCTGACGTTTACTTCGGGAGAATAAAAGCTACAAAGGGGGGTGGAGGGAGGGCAATTGGTGGGATCACACCTACGGTGCATCTTAGTAGGGTACTGGTGAAACTTATTAAATGTAGAGTATCAATGTCTTTATATAGTGATTAAGAAAATGCTATGAGGGCTATCTCTCACAGTACGAT